>SJYC01013375.1:0-54693 GCA_006408675.1 Madoqua kirkii | reverse complement strand
AGTATAGTCAATATTTTATAAAAACTATGTATAATCTATAAAAATACAGTCATATGTTGTACCTATGAAACTAGTATAATATTGTAAATCAAGTATACATCAAAAGCAAAAAAGACTAAGCAAACAAGTTTTGATATTGAGCAATAATTATTTTTTCACCTTTTTTGGTGTTCTATTAAAGTATCACATAATCATATAATAGAAATTTGCTCTGTGTTTATCAGCCCCCACCCAAAATCTAAATATAGAATAGCATTTCTGTGACTTTAGCATTATTAAAGGTCAGAGAAACGAATGTTACTTATGTCAAATCGGAATTTTTAAAAAGCAAAATGACATTATCTAACCAAAGACTGGAAACCAGAGGGCAAAGAGGGATAAGTATTTCAGAGACAAAATATAGAAAAAGAAGAGTACATTAATAGCTAAGATAAAGTCATTCAATTAATAGACTATTTTAAATTCAAAGTCAATTTAAAACATTAGTCGCTAGTAATTCAATTCATATTTGAATCAAGTCTAAAATTCAGCTTCAAGTCATATTCCTGAATGTTTTAAGAATTTACCAGGAATCCTTTATGTATTACTGCCTATTACTTTTGTTCAAAATAGGGTGGGGAATGCTTGGGAAAATAAGCCAGTTTCGAAGTAGCATTGTAAAAAAAAATGTTTTAAAAGTAAATGGCTGCCAAAAAAAAATTCTATTCAGCTCATCAAATTTGCCTTGGCCTAATCCATATTTACCAACTTACTTCCTCCTAGCTATTTCCATCATTTTCTATCATTAAATTAAGACAGTAGTTCTCAGTCTTGAAACTAGCAGAAATAACCCCCTGAGGGAAGTAATAACTACCTACCTTTTGACTGCGCCTCCTGTGTCTACTTTGAGGCTTCTTCTTCCTCCTTCTGTCCCCTAAATGTTCCTGCCTGAGATTTGTTCAAGTTTTTACTTTCTGCTCTTCAGACTCTTTGCCTCTGATAGTCTCATTTACCCTATGATTTCAATGTTGCCTTCCTACAGAAGAATCCCAAATAGATGAGTCTAGCAGAAATTTCTCAAGCTATAGTCTCACATTTCAACCTCCTGCTGGTCTTCTTTCCTAAGCTCTGTGATTAGACACATCCAACTCTTTGTACTTCTTCTTCCTCCTTCTGTCCCCTAAATGTTCCTGCCTGAGATTTGTTCAAGTTTTTACTTTCTGCTCTTCAGACTCTTTGCCTCTGATAGTCTCATTTACCCTATGATTTCAATGTTGCCTTCCTACAGAAGAATCCCAAATAGATGAGTCTAGCAGAAATTTCTCAAGCTATAGTCTCACATTTCAACCTCCTGCTGGTCTTCTTTCCTAAGCTCTGTGATTAGACACATCCAACTCTTTGTGACCCCATGGAGTATAGCCCACCAGGCTCCTCTGTCCATGGGATTTTCCAGGCAAGAATACTAGAGTGGGTTGCCATTTCCTTCTCCTGGGGATCTTCCTGGGCCAGGCATTGAACCCCTGTCTCCTGCATTGGCAGGCAGATTCTTTACACTGAGCCACCGGGGAAGCACTCAGTTCAGTTCAGTTCACTCAGTCATGTCCGACTCTTTGCGACTCCATGAATTGCAGCACGCCAGGCCTTAGCAGCAGCCGCAGCAGTAGCAGACCTCCCTGTCCATCACCAGCTCCTGGAGTTCACTCAAACTCAGTCCATTGAGTTGGTGATGCCATCCAGTCATCTCATCCTCTGTCGTCCCCTTCTCCTCCTGCCCTCAATCCCTCCCAGCACCAGGATCTTTTCCAATGAGTCAACTCTTCACATGAGGTGGCCAAAGGACTGGAGTTTCAGCTTTAGCATCATTCCTTCCAAAGATCACCCAGGGCTGATCTTTAGAATGGACTGGTTAGATCTCTTTGCAGTCCAAGGGACTCTCAAGAGTCTTCTCCAATACCACAGTTCAAAAGAAGTGCTAATTCCTCTTTTCTGTTAGTACTTCATTCTCCTATCCATGTTGCCTTGAGGTTCAGATCTCTTTAAATTAACTGCTTCCTCCCTTACTGTTCCACCTATCATTATTTGCACTACTTTCAGTAACATCTTAACTAGTTTCCTTGCTTCCAACTGAGGAACATGTCAAGTTGAATCATCATTCTAAAGCATGGCTTTAATCATGTTTCATATCATCTTTAAAAATCTTCATTTGCTTCCAATCTATTTAGTTGGCCACTCAGTCTTGTCCAACTCTTTGCGATGCCATGGCCTGCAGAGACCACCAGGCTTCTCTTTGCATGGGATTCTCCTGGCAAGAATATAGGAGTAGGCTGCTATTCCTTCTCCAGGGATCTTCCCAACCAGGGATCAAACCTGGGTCCCCTGCATTGGCAAGCGGTTCCTGCATTTCAGACAGATTCTTTACTGCCTGAGCCACCAGGAAAGCCCAATAAACATTTACTGCTATCTTTTTTAGTCTTTTTGTTGCACTCAATTGTGTCCAACTCTTTGTGACCCCATGGACTGTAGCCTGCCAGGCTCCTTTGTCCATGGGATTTCCCAGGCAAGAAAATTAGTGTTGTGTTAGTTGCTTAGTTGTGTCTGACTCTTTGTAGCCCATCAGGCTCCTCTGTCCATGGGATTCTCCAGGCAGGAATACTGGAGTGGGTTGCTATTCCTTTCTCTAGGGGATCTCCCTGACCAGGAATCAAACCCAGGTCTCCTGCATTGTAGGCAGATTCTTTACCAACAGAGCTATCAGGAAAGTCTAAGAATATTTATAAAGAATGTTCAAATTCCTCAGTCTGCTATTCAAGAACTATCCATCATACTTTTCTTGATTCGTTGTCTATCATCCTATAACTTATTTCTTATACACTGAATCTGAATTTTATTACCTAATATTTCCTCAGTGTAACATGTAGTATCTTATGACTTCACCTTGGCTGATACCATGTTGCTGATATCATGAAAATCTAGTTCAAATTAAACCTTTTCTAAGATGCCTTACCTGATAACTCTAGCTAGCTGAGCTCTCCCATTGATTTATTCCTAAAGCCACTGTGATGCAATGGAAAGGGTATGGGCTTTGGAATTCTTTACACCTAGGTCCCAAAGTCATTCTGTTAGATTTGTGACAATAGGAAAGTCATTTAACTAAGTCTTGGTTTTTAAATATATGAAATGAGAATAATATGGCTTACCAGGATGTTCAAAAGAAATCTTGTGTGGTATAACTAACTGATGTCACCAGGAAAGAGTCCAATTCAGTAGCTAGAATCTTCTCAATAAACCTGAGAAGATAAAATTTTTATTTATTAACATATATCAAACACCAATGGAGGATCAGCACTTTAAATTACAGGGTGATTACCAAGATAAACATGGTCCCTGCTTCATGGAGCCAACAATCTGAATTCACCTCAGCCCAGAGTACATCCTTTACTTTAAAGACTCAGAAATGACCTGGGGATTGATTAGGTTAATGCATATTATACTTGCTAACAGCACCCTTAACACAGGTGTATAAAGCCAGAATAAACAATTTCTTATTTATGCTGAAAGTCTTAACTGTCAAACAAACTGACCCCTCATCATAATCTAACCAGGTAGCTGTATGGAATCAGAATGAGAAGAGGAAAAGATTCAGATATTTGACAAACTTGGGTTCTCACAGCCAGGTGGGCGGATCTCTAAAATGGGAAGAGAGACTTCCTTTCTTAATACAGGTATATATTAGGAGATGACACCTGGAAGGAATTCCCTGGTGGTCTAGTGGTTAGGATTCTGCACATCCACTGCACGGGGGCAAGGCTCGGGTCCCTGATCAGGGAACTAAGATCCCGTCCCACAGCAGCCAAAAAAAGAGAAACAACAACAACAAAAAAACCCAAAAGAGACGGTACCTCAAATCCAAGAGAAGCTACAGAATGATACACCTCTCCTATTTTCCTCATTTTCTAAAGAATTTGCAGAAGAGGTTCACGAATATTCTTATGGATCTTAAAGTTAGGGATGGAAATGGCTGCCACATGTCTCTGCAATTAAGGATTATCTTATGATAAGGCTGGAGGCTATGTTGAGAGAAGTGGATAGAACTCTCAACCAAATTCTGAGCAGAACTTATAAATCCTCACAAGGCAAAGAGAAATCACTCAATTAAAAAATGATGAACTCAGTTGAGTATATGATATTAGGCAAAACAGCAGCTCAGAGTCAAAGATGAGATTTAAGCCAAAAGAAAATCTTTTGTCCTATAAAATTATGTGAGGTGAGGTGAAGTCACTCAGTCATGTCCGACTCTTTGCGACTTCATGGACTGTAACCTACTAGGCTTCTCTGTCCATGAGATTCTCCAGGCAAGAATACTGGAGTGGATTGCCATTTTCCTTCTCCAGGGGATCTTTCCGACACAGGGATCGAACCTGGGTCTCCTGCATTGGAGGCAAACGCTTTAACCTCTGAGCCACCAGGGCAGACTGGTAATATACTACCTGGGCTTCACTGGTGGCTCAGCAGCAAAGAATCTACCTGCCAATGCAGGAGATGGGTGTTTGACACCTGGATCAAGAAGATCCACTGGCAAGGAAATGGCAACTCACTCCAGTATTCTTGCCTGGAAAATCTCATGGACAGAGGAGCCTTGCAGGCAGCAAACCATGGGGCTGCAAAAAGTTGGACACCATTTAGCAATTAAATCACCACAATATATTATTTAAAGTTCTCGAAGGCTGATACAAGGCCTGGTTTGGCTTACTATTAGAATACCATACCCAATAAATAATATGCTTTGCATCAATATTTAAGAAAGGAATAAATGATCCATCTTTATCTACACATCAGGTAAACTGCTTATGAAAGACATCTTTGGTGACTGGAAGAGGGCAATGAAGTAGGCTTTAGGTGGCATGAGACTTAAGCAGTATGAGGCTGGCACCGGCAGGGAGGTTTAAATCTTATCCCTAACCTCCCCCTATTCCTTTGATATTCAAGTGTCCATTAAAAGAGAGATTCCCCAAGACATATTGGCTGAGTGGACAGTAAACTGCCAGGCTCCTCTGTCCATGGGATTCTCCAGGCAAGAATACTGGAGTGGGTAGCCATCTTCAGGGGATCTTCCTGACTCAAGGATCAAACCAAGGTCTCCTGCATTGCAGGCAGATTCTTTACTGTCTTGAGTCACCAAGGAAGCCCAATAAAATGGAAAATTAGTCAAAACAGCTTTAACAAAGAACACTTCTCTGAGCTCTGTCCATACCCACTCTGCAGGCCTTTTGGCCCCTCACAACACTGTGGAGCGCATAGTAACCATAATAAACTGTTAATTATTATTATTATTTATCTACTTATCACTAGGTTCATTCCCAAAACTGTATGAGGTGGCCAGAACGCACACAACAAGATAACAATAAAAAGAAGAGCAAAAACCAAAATATACAGAAGGAAGTCAAAGTCAATGCTGAACATAAGGAAAGGGAGATAAGCTCCAACCATGGGTAGTATTCATATAGAGAATGCAGACTTCTGGAATCTGTACACTTGCTGTAAATGGGTAACAGTGACACTGACCTTTCTTACATAGCACTTGAACTTTACAGGTAGAGTCTGATTTCCTTGGGAAATTTTAAGTTTCTTAGAATAGGAGCAGAAAGCATCTTTAGGGAAAGAAGCCTTTCTTTAGGGTATACTGTCAGATTTCCTTAGGCCTAAGCCCACAATACTTTGCAGGTTTAAAATCTGCTACCTGAGATTTCAATTTCTCTAGAATGCTCCTTAAGTGAATTTTCATTTTTACTTTATCTTTACACTATCTCAGTCTTTTTTGCCCTTTCTTCCCTCTCTCCCTTCTACCTTCCTTCCTTCCTTTAACAATCTAATCTTGATGCTCACTTAAGACAGTCATTCAAAGGCTAGCCTTTGGCTTTTCTGGTATTGTTATTTAAGTAAGACATACCCAATATGCTTATAAGTGGCTCAGATGGTAAAGATTCTGCCTGCAATGCAGGAGAGTTAGGTTCAATCCCTGAAGCTCCCCTGGAGAAGGGCATGGCAACCCACGCCAGCATTCTGCCTGGAGAATTTCATGGACAGAGGAGCCTGGTGGGCTACAGTCGATGGGGTCACAACGAGTTGTACGTGACTGAGCGACTAACACACACACACTAATTGGCTTATATTTAAAAAAAAAATAATAAGAAGGGCTCAGGGCTTATTCCTGTTGAAGTATGGCAAAAACCATCACAATTTTGTAAAGTAATTATCCTACAATTAAAATAAATTAGTTATTTTAAAAAATTAACAAGAAGAGAACCATATGAAACTACTGAAAGTAATAAAACTTGAAACATAAAATGTTTCAAACAACTTTCATAGATAAAGTTGGTGGCAGAATCTCTGTGAGCCATCTGGAGTTCAGGAGTTTGAAAGCATGCATATTTTCGAGCTAATGAAGGCAGGCACACACAGGTGCACTGGTAGGTGCTCACGAAACGTCATGCTTCTAGGACTGGAGAATAAAGTATGCTCCCTGGAGTGTTGTAGTGGTTTTCCTTTTCGCTTATAAAATGATATCATATAGCACGCAGCTCATAAAAGCATCAGACAGGTAGTTCTGCAGCCCCATTTTTCTTCCTGCAAAGCAACAGCAACAGAGGCAGGGATATTACAAATGTGCTGAAACATTTTTAGTAATGGGACTTAATGGGGGCATTATAGGAACTTACAAGCACATCAAAATTTTTACATAAATCAGGTTGTTGTTGCATCTAAAGGCAGTGGTAGGAGATAAATGAATAAATTCACAAGAAGTGCAGGGTAGTTTGGCAAGTCAATTATGGCTCCTGGAAATTTCATTTTTAATAAGGCACAAAGATTATTTAAAATGGTTATTCATGGCAGAGGCTTCCCCGGGAGCTCAGCTAGTAAAGAAAGCAATACAAGAGACAGGAGTTGGATTCCTGGGTCAGGAAGATCCCCTGGAGAAGGGACAGGCTGCCCACTCCAGTATTGTTGGACTTCCCTGGTGGCTCAGATAGTAAAGAATTTGCCTGCAATGCAGGAGACCTGGGTTCGACCCCAGGGTTGAAAAGACCCCTGGAGGAGAGCATGGAAATCTATTCCAGTACTCTTGCCTGGAGAATCCCTATGGACAGAGAGCCTGGAGGGTTACAGTCCATGGGGTTGTAAAGAGCTGGACACAACTGAGCCACTAAGCACAGCACACTCATGGGAGAGGGCCACATAACAGAAGATAACGGGATCTCCAGTAGATGTGCTCCTGGGAAACAGGCTTCTGCACTGGCTGGTCATGGCACCACCCTCCTGTCTTAGAAGAACTTAAATTGTTACTATTATTCTCCTATACTTTCTATTATTCAGGGGTAGACTTTATTTTCTAAAAGTCATGGGATAAGTGTATGTCTCCTAGATCACAGAGAAGATGCTTAAGCTTTTCCCACAATTATTAACTGCTTTGCTAGCACAGCTGGCTATAAGTGGGGGTGAAGGGTGGGGGTGGTCTACAATAGTCCTGTTTTAAAGAATAAGATATAGCATAGGTTAAGATTTGATGATGAAATTTCATTCGTCAGTTCTAGAGGATGGCTGAAAGACAGCAATTTTTTTTTTATAGTCTTGTGAGGGTTATGAAAATACAGTACTATTAAAGTAGAAAAAGGAATCCTGGAAACACTCTTTGATTTGGGATGGGTCACCAAAAGGATGTACTCTAGCAGTAGTGGCAAATCAGAAGTAGTAAATCTTTAAATGACCTGGAGCTCAGCTTTGAGTTATCACCAGATGAGATAATTTCAGAGTCTTAGTGCTTCCAGAAGCAGGGAGAAGAAATTACAACCCTTTGGGAAGGAAGCTAGTGTCATTTTAGGCCTCTGCTTGTTTCTAATAGTTATTTTGCAAATCAATGTCAGGTAAACAAAAATAAATAACCAAGAGTTTAAAGAGATAAAAAGACGGGAATCAAATATAATAAGAATAGCAAATAGACACATGAGGGGTTCAAAGACTGGCATTATCAGACACTTTAAAATAACACCTATTACTTTCAAGGAGATAAACAAGAAGACTGAATTTTAACAGGTATTTAGATACTAAAATAGGATACTTTCACATGAATTTATGTATGAATGAATGGATTTATTAATATCTTGGACTCAGCTGAAGAAAGATATGTCAGGAAAAAAATACCTACCAGAAAGCATGAAAAAATAAAAATTTGGCAATACATGAGAAATGCCAATAGGCAAGGAGAGCACAGTGATAAGGTCTAAGATATACATAATTAGAATCCAAGAAAGGAGGGAAAGGGGAAGGAGCATTATTTGAAGAGATAACAGCTAAAAACATTTCTAAGATGACAAAAAATATTATGTAGCTGATTCAAGAGCACTTAAAAACTGCAAGAAGAATAAAAAGAAATTCTCACCTAGGTGCAACACAATAAAATGGGAGACTATTAAAGGAAAGGGAAACCTTAAGAATAAGGGGGGTAAATAGGGCTCAAATTACTTTCAAAATAAATGACAATTAGACTGAGTTGATTTCTCAATATAAACAATTAAGTCAGAGCAATGGAAGAATATATTCAAAGTGTTGAAAGAAAGTAGTGCCAAGTAGGAATTCTCTATGCAGCAAAAAATCCTTCAAATAGGAAGCTGAGCAGAAAAGATCATTTAACAAAATCCTATACTTCTTCATAGCAAAACATTCAAAACTAGGAATAGAAGTTTACTTTTGTAACTTGATAAAAGTCATCTATGAAAACACATAGCTAACAGCATACTTAAGTCTGAAAGATTGAATTGTTCCCCCTATGATTAGAATCCAGACAAGGATATCTGTTCTCACCACTTTTATTCAATATTGTACTATAGGCTCTAGTCAGGGCAATTAGACAAAAAGAAAAAAAAGAATAAAGAAGGCAAAATAAACTAAAAGGTATGCAGATTAGAAATGAAGAACTAAAATTGTCTCTATTTGCAAATGACCTGATATTGCATATGAAAAATCCTAAGAGGAAAAAAAATGCATCTTCAAATCTATTAGAACTAATAAGTCAGTTCAGCAAGGTTGTAGGATACAGAATCAATATACAAAAAATCAATTTAATTTATACACACTAAAAATGAATAATCCAAAAATGTATTTAAGAAAATGATTCCATTTGCATTAGCATCAAAAAAGATAAAGTACTTAGTAATAAATTTTAAAAAAGTAGTACAACATTTATAATCTGAAAACAACAAAACATTGATGGAAGAAACTAAAGAAGACCTAAATAAAGGGAAATATATCCCATGTTCATAGATTAGAAGACTTAATATATTTAAAAGGGCAATATTCTCCTCTTAACTGAACCAAAGCTTAAGTGAAATCCCTATCAAAATCTCAGTTGGCTTCTTTGCAGAAACTGACAAACTGATCTTAAAATTCAAGATGAAATTAAGGGGATACAGAATACCTTAAACAAACTTTAAAGAAAGGACAAAGCTGGAGGACTCACAATTCCCAATTTCAAAACTAACTAAAAATTTATAATAATGAAAAGAGTATAACAGGCATACGAAAAATAGAGCTCAATGGAATAGAATTAGAAGTTAAGAAGTAAATCCTCATATTAGTGGTAAACTGATTTTTCACAATGATGCCAAAATAATGCAATGGAAACAAAAGTCTTTTCAATAAATAATGCTGGGACAATTGAATATATACATGTAAAAAAATGAAGTTGGATTCTCTTTTCACATGATATATAAAAATGCATTATGGACTTAAACATTAAGAGCTAAAACTCTAAAACTGAGAAGAAAATATAGGAGTATATATTTGTGACATAGATATGATATCAATAGCACATGTAAAAAAAACACTAGATTTTATCTAAGCTTCCATTGTAATTTAAAAAATCATCAGAAGTGAAAAGAAAAACCACACTGGGACAAATAAACCAATTGAAAAAGAAAAGGAACCAAGTGAAAAATGGGGAGGGGATCTAAATAGACATATCTTCAAAGAAGACATATAAATGGTCAGCTGGTACATGAAAAGATGTTCAACACTGTTAGCCATTTGGGAAGTGCAAATCAAAACCATAATGAGGTACCACATGACACTCACCGGAATGGCTATACTCAAAAGACAGAAAATAACACGTGTTAGTCAAAATGAGGGGAAACTGGAACCTTTGTATACTGCTGCTGCAGATACTTTGGAAAATATTCTGGCAGTTCCTTAAATGATTAAACATAGAGTTACCAGATAGTTTTGTAATTTCAAAGAGAATTGAAAACATATGTCCACACAAAAACTTGTAGGCAAATATTCACTGTGGCACTACACACAATAGCCAAAAAGTGGAAAAAAATCCAAATATCCATCAAGTGATGAACGGATAAACTGTATATATAAATGCTACAACATGTATGAACCTTGAAAATGTATGCTAAGTGAATGAAGCCAGTCATAAAAGACCATATGATAACAACTATGTTGGGACTGCGGAATCCTCGCCACTAGACCACCAGGGAGTGTCCAATTATGTTGAGATACAGGTCACATATCACACAATTCACCACTTAAAATGTACAGTTCAATAGCTATTAATATATGTACAGATTTGTACAACCAACATTACAATTAATTCTAGAACATTTTTATCAACCCTGAAGAATCTCACACCCATCAGCAATTATTTTCCATTTTACCCCAACCCAAGCAGTCCTATATAATCACTAATCTACTTTCTATCTCTACAGATTTGCTTGTTCTGGACATTTCATAT
This sequence comes from Madoqua kirkii, assembly GCA_006408675.1. NCBI lineage: Eukaryota > Metazoa > Chordata > Mammalia > Artiodactyla > Bovidae > Madoqua > Madoqua kirkii. The sequence goes on along the minus strand of SJYC01013375.1, from coordinate 43,925 downwards.
AAAAGTGTTTGATATTCTTGTACTGTTTGGAAAGATGGTTAAAATTAAATTATTATTTATTTATGCTGTAATCTCTGATACAATCACTAAAAGAATACTAAAAATGTGCATTATTCTCAAGTTAATAAAGCAGAAAACAGATGGCACATTCAAGCTGGGTAATTTGAAGAGTTTAATAAAGGAGCTCCTTATAAAGATGTGACCAAGTTCAAACAAGACAAAACAAAATATAACAAAAGGAGCTAGTGGAAACTCCATTGTGTCAAGATCTATCCGAGTTTTTACTCAGCCTGCAAGCTGATAAATTATCCTGCTGTAGTTTCAAGGGTGCTGGCAGAAGACACAAAACTCCTGGGTCAGAGACAAAGGACAGTTTGTCACTCACAGCAATAGCAGTAGGCAAAGTAGCAGCATTTGTGCAGTTTTCTGAGCTTGAAATTCCCATTGGATTACATAGAGAGGTCAGGTAACACTTACACATGCAGTGGACTGCATTGCAAGGGAGGAACCATGCCACCTGACAGGAGAAAAAGGGAATAAACATCCTAACTTCATATTCTTCCCACTGTTCAGTTTCTTACTGGTTTCTTCCATTGAGCAAAACCAACCAGAAGTTAGAAAGCAAGGAAACTTTTTGATGTCATCCATAAACGTGACCTTCCTTGGGACCCAGGGCAGGGTGCGGAAAGATGGAAAATGAATCAATCAGGTATGACAAATGGATAAGCAGAAGGAAAAACATGAAGTAATACAAAATAATCCAAGAGAAGAAAGAAGGGGAAAAGAAACACAGAAATGGTTAGATAAGAAGACAGCACTTATTGGGATAGACACTTAACACAAAATATTCTTCAATTAAAAGCAATGATCATCTACTTGGATAAAAAAAAATTAGCTAAGAGACCTAATCATATGTCATAAAAGACACATAAAACATGGAGATAAAAAATGCTGACCCAAAGTATGGAAAACAGATGTACCATAAAACATCAGCCAAACTGTATGAATATCAAAGGAAAACTTTAAGGCAGAAAAGTTAATAGAGGTAAAGGAGAACAGCTCAAAATGTTCAATGTTTCAATTTACCAAAAAGACGAACTAATTCTAAATTTGTAAAATAATATACTAAAACTAACTTCTAAAAATTTAGCCTTAAAACATACAAAGCAAAATAAAATAGAGTTAAAAAAAATCCACAATCTTAGTGGGAGATTTTAATATAACATCGCTCAGAATATAGTAGAATAAACAAATAAAAATCACTATGAATACAGAGAATTTAAACAACATGGTTGGCACACTGAAATGAAAGCACCTTCTTTTCAACCATACACATACTATTATAAATGTTGACCACATGCTTGGCCAAAAAGCAACTTTCAAAGGACTGAAATCACATAGAGTATTGTCTGTGACAACAAAAAAATTAAATTACATTAAAAAAAATAGAACGAAAGAAAAAGACATCTAGAAAGAACTCTATCACAATGGAAAATACATTGAAATGAATAATAATCAAAATAGAACTCACTGAAACTTGAGATACAGCTCTGGTCATACTTGAGAGGAAACACATGTCTTTAAATGTGAATATCAAAAAATATGAAAAGCTAAATATGAATGAACTATAAGCATCCACATAAAAAATTTAGGGGAAACAAAGGATGGCAAATAAACCCAAAGAAAGTAGAAGGGGGAAAAAAAAAGATTAGAATAGAAGTAAGACAGAACACAAACAGACAACAAAGCCATTCCTGAAAAGCTTTAAAATTCATAAATTCTGGTGAATATCATCAAAAAGAAAAGAGAGAAAGCACAAATAGCTAATGTTAGGACTAAGGAATAGGCCAATACAATACATCCTTTAGGTATTAAACAGTTAAGAAGAAAAGATGAATAACTTTCTGCTAAAATATTTCTCTATGGCTCAAGCAATAAAGAATTCACTTGCAATGAAGGAGAAGCAGGAGACGTGGGTTTGACCCTTGGGTCAGGAAGATGCCCTGGAGGAGGAAATGGCAACCAACTCCAGTATTCTTGCCTGGAAGATCCCATGGACAGAGGACCCTGGAGCATGGGGTCACAAAGAATCGGACACGACTGAGCAACTGAACATGCCAAACAGTAAAAAATTCAGATGAAAGAGAAAAATTCTTATAAAATGCTCATTAAAATTACACTAGAAATAAGAATATTAGATTAAGAATACTTGAGTAGTCCTGTAACTATTAAGAACAGTTTCTCAAAAAATATCAATCAGGTCTAAGATATAAGACAGAGTGGGAGAATAGATTTACAAGACATGAGAAAAGAGCCCATAACTAGAATATAACTAGAATAAGAAAAAGACAGACAACTCATCATAAAATGGGCAAGAGAACTGGTATTTAGCAAAAGAGAATGTCCAAATGGCAAACAATCACATGAACAAGTGCTCAACCTCATCAGTCATCAAGAAAAGTCAAATTCCACCATGAAGTATTTCTGTACATACACCTGAATGTCTATTGTACAAATTCTAATAATATTCCAAAGGTCAAGGATGTGAAAACATGCATTGCTGGCGTGGTGAAAATTGGTACAGTTAATCTGAGAAACTGGCAGTATCTACAGGAGGTGAGCATAGACACAGCATGACCTCACAATGCCAGCTGTGTATACATGCTCTGCAGAAATGCACGCACACCACCAAGAGAAGGGCGTAAAATGTTCACTGCAACAAGTACTGAAACAGTCCAAAGCGGGAAATAACCCAGATGCTTATCAGTAGTAGAATGAAGACATAAATTGTGGTAGTTACATACAACAGAAGAGTTAGAAAAACTAGAGAAACTTGTAAAAGCATGGAAGAATAAACAAAATAAAAGCGCGGAAGCATATAGTAAACAATGGGTAAAGGGAGCCACCAAGTCAAGCACAAAAGGGTCCTACTGCATGATTCCATTACATAAAGGTCCAAACCAGACAACCTACTCTATTGTGAGTAGGGATGGATACTTATGGTTAAACTATGAGTTTACTATGATTACTCGGAAGGTCTGGATTGGAGGGCGGGGCTTTGGGATGACTGACAAGAATGCATTTCATCATCTGACATCAGTGTTTGCCTTATGATAAATCATCACACAGTTCTGTTTGTGAACTTCTTTTCTGTACATGGGCTATCTTTCCCAATATAAAGGCTTAAGCAATTTGATTGGCTGAGAAAGGGAGAGAACAAAGCAAAGAGGTCACATTTTCCTTAGAGGTAGGAAGGCTAGGATCCCTGGAGAGAGACCAAGGGGCAGAAAAGGCTTACAGTGGGGGAGAGGCCAGGAGACAACTGCTTCCTTGACCATTTTACAGGCTCAAGTCAAAAATGAACAGCTGCTAGGGGAGGACTGGCTTTGTGGTGACCAGGTATCTGCTCTACTGTTTCAGATATCTTTATTAGTTATGGGAAGGAAAATCTCTTTTGAACTTCCTTTTTCACAGAAAAATGTCTCTGTATTCTCTTAGGCTGCACTAGGTCTCATAGTATTCTGTACCTTTTATATTGCATAGTTCTTTATTCAGAATATATTTTTTTAATCTCTTGGATACAAAAGCTAATTTTTTTGTTGGCTTGCTTCAAAAATGTGAATGAGGGAACTGTATCATTCTTGATATAGATCCTCCAGGTATCTGGGAGTAAATTCAATATTTAACATCAATCTACAAGACAAAACTATTTAAATTCTCATTCCTCAGAGATTCGTTCTTTTCCTTTTTGCACCCCTTCCCCCCATTACTACAGGTATAACAAGTTTTACTCATGGGGGTTAGAGGAGGAGTATAAAGCCTGCAAATGGATACTCCCTGGATTTCCACTAAATGAGAAAATGCCCAGAGAGGGGAGACACAATTGAGATCTCATTCCAACCAATGAATATTCTTTCCTGAGGTTAAAAATTTATGCTGGTAAGTGGAGCAGTATACACTACTGGGAATAGTATTTCCAGTGATTCCAAAGATATAGTTTCCACCTACTCTTTTCTCTGGTTAAAAAAGACAGCCTGCTCTTTCTCTGTATGAGACAGAAAGACAAAGAGAGAGTTGTTGAGTAGGGAGGGGACAAACCTCAGCCATTGATTCACTTTCCTGTTAGAATGTTCAAACTTTATCATTTTTAGAAGGGAGCAATGACTACCTGCAGGACTTTTGGATGAAAATAGGAATGATTGATGATGATGATGAAGAAAATATATTTCTTTCTTTATGTTTTTAGCTGAAGTTATCTGCAAATATATGCTTTTTTATTTTGCTGGAAAGACTTCAACATATCTGTATGTTTTTACATCAAATTATCTTGAAATCCACATAGAATCCAGACCATCCTTCAGGGTATAGGATGTGAATGAGGGCTTTGCCTGGCACACAGCACCAATATGTTAGCTATTATCATCATTAGTATTACTAATTTTATCCCTCAGGGGAACTACCATTTGGTCTGGGCTTAGCCATTGCATTGCATAAAGTGTCCTGGAGATCACTCTTGATGTGTAACCCAGGTCAATACTGCTATTTATTGGGTTTTAATTTTGACGTGAGCAAAACTTGGATTCTGTAAGCTCTTTGACTCAAAATATTGTGCCTCTATGAAGTACTATGGATTTCTCACAGGCTGGGGATTAGCAAACCCTGGGTGTCAGCAGCAGTTGGTGCCACCGTGTGTGTGTGTGTGTGTGTGTGTGTGTGTGTGTGTGTGTGTGTTGGGGTGAGGGGGGACACACAGATATAGAGCAGGGTCAGCAGCGGTTGGTGCCACGGGGTGTGTGTGTATGTGTGTGTGTGTGTTGGGGTGAGGGGGGACACACAGGTATAGAGCAGGAGGGGTTGCCAGTGTCTTTGGAAGGCAGGGTTTGCCTTTCCCTGGCAGAGGTTGTGAAGGTTAAGAAAACCTGGTTAACAGAAGCCAGGGACAGATGTTACCTAATTTGGTCAAAGAACAAAGAGTGTATAAAACATTTGGAAATCCGGAACAGTGCACTGGGATGGGGCACTTATTGGAAGAGCAGAAACAGATTTACCACTCAGAATTCAGAGCAGGGCGACTGCATCTCAGGTGAGCATAATGTAATTACCTCTTCAAGCAGTCTGGATTTGGGGCATGGAATCTTTTGGGTTGGAAGCTTCACTGCACTACTTCACTAGCCCTGTCTTGTACCAGGTACTCCATGACTTTGACCCTCAATTCCCTTATCTGTAAAACGGAGTAAACGTCTAATTTATGAGGCCGTTGTGAGGTAGAATTGGACTAGGCAGAGTAGAAACTCATTAGATGCGAGCTGCTCTTATCAGAAGAAAATGAATAATTTTCCTAATTGTTAGGACGTCAGGTACTCATACCTTACTCAGAATTCTCAAACATCTCAGCAGTTTTCGGCACCGATAGTCCTGCTTGTTCCCTGTCCACCCCTTCTCCTTCGCCGGTGTCCTCAGCTGCAGAGTGGAAGCAAGAGGCACATGGGGAAAGACTGGGACAAACCTGGCACCCTGCTCTCGCTCTCCTGGCACGGTGGGCCTGTCATGGCGGCCCAGCGACAGCTCTCCAATAGCAGAGCAAGAAGAATGAAAAGGTCTAGGGGGTCAGGGCTGCCCAGACCCCTGCCCCGCCTGCGCTCTGCCAGGCTAGCCCCGAGGGAGCGGCCGATCACATGCATCCCGCCTCCCGCGACGCGGATCCGCCCCGACCTCGGGCTCAGCCTCGCGCTCCGGCGCCCACCTGGGGAGCCGGCGGCCCGAGCCTCGGGAGCCGGCAGTCAGGGGCGAGGGGCCCCAGCCAGCGCCCCCCAGCGCCACGGGCCGCGAGCCGGGCCCTCCCGGCGCCCTCCCCGCCCCCTCCGCGCCTCGCCCCGCCGCCCGCGGCACGCCGCTCCTCCCCTCTCCCCACCCTCATCCTCCGCCCCCTCCCCTCCCCCGCCGCCTCGCCTACCGCTCGGCCGAGCGTCTGAGCCGCCCGGGTCCAGAGCGCAGGCGGCGAGGCCACCGCACCTGCAGCGCGCTCGGGCTGCCGAACCGGCACCTCGCCTCCCGCCGCCGGATCTCCTTCTACCCCGCGCCGGGTCTCCCATGACGCCCGAGTCCCCCGGTCGGCGACAATGACTACTTCCCTGCAAGATGGGCAGAGCGCCGCGGGTCGGGCGGCTGCCCGGGACTCGCCGCTGGCCGCCCAGGTGTGCGGCGCTGCCCAGGGGAGGGGCGACGCCCGCGACCTGGCGCCAGCCCCCTGGCTGCACGCGCGGGCGCTCCTGCCCCCTCCGGACGCGACCGGCGGCTGTGCGGCAGACAGGTAGGCAGCCCTCGGAGGGCGCGGGGGAGTGTCCTGGGTTGGCAGCCGGCGAGGGGTGAGGAGGCGGTCCTAGGGGGTGAGCCATGTGCCCAGATCTGGGCCAAGTTTGAGAAAGTCTCAGAAGACAATTCCCTTTGAGCTGGCAGAACCTACCGGATGGGCAGGACATTGCGATCTCCCAGCGCCTTATAAATAGCATCACCGATTCATTGAGAGCTCCGGGTCGCTCTCGCCTCTGCCCATCAGTGTGAACTAGGAGGCCAAGCTCTAGGCTGACCACCCTCCTTCCTTCTTTACTGCGTTAAAAAACAAAAAAATCCCTTTCATATATTATAAAAAATCAGAATAAATCAGTTCGCCTCCCCCATGGAGTCTTAATGCGACCCTGGAGAGGCAAAGTACGGATTGACATTTGAGCAGTCTAGCTGTTCAGCAGGAAAGAATAGAGGCTTTAAAGTGTTTCCCAATCTCCATAGCATTCAGCCCTAAGTGCCTGTAGAATTCACAATTTCACACATACTTTAGGAAAGAAAAAGGCTGCAACAATACAAAAATCTATAGTCCTTTATATTCATACATTTAAATGATGTCTTTTTTTTTTCCTTCAGATTTTCAAAGTGCTTCAACTCACTGAAGTTAAAATTACTCTGCAGTGGACCAAAGTACATTAATACTAGCAAGTTCTATTCACTTACCTCCTCAAAAACACTGCCTTGCAGTTTAGTATCTATAAACACTCGAAAAATCAGCAGACTGTGTGTGGGCCACATTGTGAATGAAATTTGAAGTGAGATGAACCACAGCTATAATTAATAAACCATAACTTTCAAAAGTGATTAGTAGAATAGAATAGAGATGAGTTCACTAAATGTTTATAGACTGTCAATTTAGTGGATGCAAAACAATGTCTAACTCCTCAGGATGATTTTTACTTCAATAATTCTGTAGTCTGAATGTCAGTTTCAGAAAAATTAGCAGAAGTGCTGGAAATGGGGCTTCCAGGCCTGGTGATTTTTTTTTTTAAGGCCAAAAGAAAAGAAAGAAAGAAAGGAATGCAAAAGGAGATTGATTTATATCAATTGACATGTTTTATTCTGACCCACAGAAAGTACACCACAGACCTTTCCTGTATACTTTACATTAGTATTATCACAGAGTGGGGCATTCTGGCCTTAACTTTTTAATCCTGACAGCAATTATATTTTACATTCTGTTTTATGTAAATTACATCCTATGTTCTCTCGGTGTAGGAGAAAAAAGAAAGATCTTGATGTTCTGGAAATGCCATCTATTCCAAACCCTTTTCCTGAGCTATGCTGCTCTCCATTTACATCTGTGTTGTCAGCAGGCCTGTTTCCCAAAGCAAATTCAAGGAAAAAACAGGTATGCATTTTAAAATGTTCTAATTAAAAAATCTTAGAAGTTCTATATCCATATAATCTTTAAGATAGTAACTTAAATATTAGCAAAAGATTAGCATGGTCTATTTTACATAGCTCTATTTACTGACATAGTTCTTTGCCATTAGTTTCCTTTAGGGTCTCACTTTTCACATCTGTATAATGGGTACATTAAAACATACCCATCAGGCTTTTGGAATGGATTAAATGAAAGAATATATGTGAAGTACAGAGCCTAGGAGCTATTATTTTCACATTGTAAGTGGAGAGTTATATATGATAACAACTGATCAATTTTAACTCAGAAATTGGAAGAACTGGTAGTGATTTAGAGTGAGAAGGGAATTGACCAGTTCTTTTAATACCTTTGTTAATCTTTCATATTTTTAACCTAGGCCAAACTTATTTACCAAAGGAAATTGATAATGGTGAATCTCTGGTGAAAGGTAAATGGAGTTTTGGACTCCACAGGTTTTCTTTCATTTCAGTGAATTCCTCAGTTTGGAAGCTTCTGACTGCAAAAGGCAGATGACTTGTAAGTGATGATTAGCTTATGGACTTAATTTTTATGATTTTCTTTCAAGTTTCTAGTATGGAGCTGACTTGAGCAAATTAAACTTCAAGAACCAAGCAGCTGTGGGGAGATGCATCACAATTATAAAAAAAAGTGTTTTCTAGGTTAATCCCATCTTTTCTGAATATACTTCATTCCAGTCTTGAATCAGCAAACAAAGACAAGCTTCACTATGTACCTTTTTCTTGCAAGGGTTGTTGTTTGTAGTCGATAAGTCGTGTCCAACTCTTTGTGACCCCATGTACTACAAACAGCACACCAGGCTACCCTGTCTTTTACTGTTTCCCAGAATTTGCTCAAACCCATGACCACTGGGGGCTTCCTTAGTAGCTCAGTTGGTAAAGAATCCACCTGCAATGCAAGAGACCCCAGTTCAGTTCCTGGGTTGGGAAGATCTCCTGGAGAAGGGGTAGGCTACTTACTCCAGTGTTCTTGGGCTTCCCTGTGGCTCAGTTGGTAAAGAATCAGCCTGCAATGTGGGAGGCCTGGATTCGATCCCTGGGTTGGGAAGATCCGTTGGAGAAGGGAACGGCTAGCCACTCCAGTATTCGGGCCTGGAGAATTCCACGGACTGTATAGTTCATGGGGTCGCAAAGACTCGGACACAACTGAGTGACTTTCACATGCATACACATACATGTCCATTGAATTGGTGATGCCATCCAACCATCTCATCCTCTGCTGCCCCCTACTTTTGCTTTCAATCTTTCCCAGCATCAGGGCCTTTTCCAGTGAGTCTATTATTTACATCGGATGGCCAAAGTATTGGAGCTTCAGCTTCAGCATCAGTCCTTCCAATGAATATTCAGGGTTGATTTCCTTTAGGATCGACTAGTTTGATCTCCTTGCCGTTCAAGGGACTCTCAAGAATCTTCTTCAGCACCACAGTTTGAAAATATCAATTCTTTGGCGTCTAGCCTTCTTTATGGTCCAACTTACACATTCTGACATGATTACTGGAAAAACCATAGCTTTGACTATACAAACTTATGTCAGCAAAGTGATGTCTCTGCTTTTTAATATGCTATCTAGGTTTGTCATAGCTTTTCTTCCAAGGGTAGAAGCAACAAATTTAAACAGTCAGATGCTTGCCATAAGGAAAGGGTTAATGAAAAGAGAGAAGTCGGTTGATTATTTCCCCCCAGCTATTGTTCTCTTTCCTTTTTTCTGCACTTTTACTCTCTGTGATGGGTTCAGTAATGTGTGTTTGGGTTAAGATGTAAGATGGGAATATGGATGACAGATTTGTTTGTACGTCATGGTGATGGAAAAATTGATTTTGAACTATCCCTGTGATCCAGGATGGGGAAAGGAAATGTCTGATGATGGCATAATGGTCCTTTGAGGAATTTAATACATCATTTCCCTATTTATGAATGGCCTGCTATGTTTCTTGCATCATACTAGGCTCTGAGGCACAGAGCTGAGCAAAAATGCCTTCAAAGGGTGTTTATTGGGACTTCCCTGGTGGTCCAGTGGTTAAAACTCAGTTTTTCCCAATGCAGGGGACATGAGTTCTATCTGACTGGGGAACTAAGGTCCCATATACTGTGTAGTACAGCCACAAAGTAAAAGAAAAATTAATTAAATTAAAAAGGGTATTTATCCAAAGGTAGGGCTAGGTTAAGCATTAGGAGCTGAAGAGAGGAAGGGAAGAAGACAGAGAAAGGCCTGGGTTTACTCTGGCTTTAAATTTGTGAATGAGCACTGGGAGAAAGCCTGTGCTGAAGGGGCAGGGTTTCTTTTGAACAAAAAGAGAATAAACATCTTATGATAATCAATAATAATCATTTTATGTTTTTACAAACAATTAATTATTCAGCAACAATACCACCTAAAGGAGACAGGAGTAAAAGAATAAAAAAGTAAATGTCAGAGACAATCAATAAAAACTGGAAAAATTCTGGTGATATTAGCTCTGTTAACTAAAATCTCCATTTAATTACCTCTTTATTAAAGATAAACTAAAAAGAGTGACTCAAGAAAACTTTTAACTTAGATAAGAATATCATGATGGGCTATGGAATGAAAATTTCAGGAGCTGAATTCAAAGAAGATCAGAGCATGGAAAAATCTGAAAAATGCCTAATATACTGGCCTGACATCAGGGGTAAGTCATCAGAGACCAAGATATTTGTTATAGATGGAAAAATTAAAGACCAAACCAAGAATGCAAAAAACTCTCTATAGGTTTATAGGCTATTTTAGCACAATATACAGATATTCACTCATTTATCATGAACAGTAATGTACTTGGGCTCAATTTTAATGCTGCTGTTTTGAATCAGCTAAAAATATCTACTTTTCCAAGGAATGTCTGATTGTCCATTTATCATCTTTATTCTCCACCTGCACAATATGTCAATAAAGTATTACTGCTAACCTTTAAAAACCCTCTTGATGAAAGTGAAAGAGGAGAGTGAAAAAGTTGGCTTAAAGCTCAACATTCAGAAAACGAAGATCATGGCATCTCGTCCCATCACTTCATGGGAAATAGATGGAGAAACAGTGGAAACAGTGTCAGACTTTATTTTGGGGGGCTCCAAAATCACTGCAGATGGTGACTGCAACCATGAAATTAAAAGACGCTTACTCTTTGGAAGGAAAGTTATGACCAACCTAGATAGCATATTCAAAAGCAGAGACATTACTTTGCCAAAAAAGGTCCATCTAGTCAAGGCTTTGGTTTTCCCTGTGGTCATGTATGGATGTGAAAGTTGGACTGTGAAGAAAGCTGAGTGCTGAAGAATTGATGCTTTTGAACTGTGGTGTTAGAGAAGACTCTTGAGAGTCCCTTGGACTGCAAAGAGATCCAACCAGTCCATCCTAAAGGAGATCAGTCCTGGGTGTTCACTGGAAGGACTGATGCTAAAGCTGAAACTCCAGTACTTTGGCCACCTCATGTGAAGAGTTGACTCAATGGAAAAGACCCTGATGCTGGGAGGGATTGGGGGCAGGAGGAGAAGGGGACAACAGAGGATGAGAAGGCTGGATGGCATCACTGACTTGATGGACGTGAGTTTGAGTGAACTCCGGGAGATGGTGATGAACAGGGAGGCCTGGTGTGCTGCCATTCATGGGGTCGAAAAGAGTCAGACACGACTGAGTGACTGAACTGAGAATTAAACTGAACTGAACTGTAGTCTACTATGCTTTCTCCGTCCATGGGATTTTCCAGGCAAGAATACTGGAGTGGGTTGCCATGAACTCCTCTACAGGATCTTCCTGACTCAGGGATTGACCCTGGGTCTCTTAAGTCTCCTGCATTGGCAGGAGAGGTTCTTTACCACTAGTGCCACCTGGGAAGCCCCAAGCCCCAGTCTGATGCTACTTATTACGACTAGATAAAGTTTGAGCAATCAAGTGCTGACTTCACATTCAAATCTCTCATACCCTTAAAAACTAGTTTCACTAAAATTAATACAAACTTTAAATTTTAAATGCATATTTTAAAAATACATTAGCTTGTATTCTGTGTGCATTCTGGCAAGATAAAGCAAGAATTAACCCAACTTAAGAGCTTCTTTCATTAATTTAGGATTGTCCAAAATATGTAATCAAAAGATAAGTTTGGAAAATACATCATGCATAAAAATCAGCAAAGTGAATGCTCACACAGAGCATGTGATCAATAAATATGTATTTAATAAGTTAGGTTTTTTTAAAGATAGTGTTAGAGCTTTGATCTCTTTTCACCTGGGGATTTACTGTCTGGTAAAGGGTCTTCCCTCATAGCTCGGTCAGTAAAGCATCTGCCTGCAATGCGGTAGACCTGGGTTCAATTCCTGGCTCAGGAAGAGCCGCTGGAGAAGGAAATGGCAACCCACTCCAGTATTCTTGCCTGGAGAATCCCATGGACAGAGGAGCCTGGCAGGCCACAGTCCATGGGGTCCCAAGAGTCGGAATCGACTTAGCAACTAAATAATGATGATGAAAAGGGCTTCCCTGGTGGCACCCGTGGTGAAGAACCTACCCACCTAATGCAGGAGATATAAGAGACACAGCTTCAATCCCTGGGCCAGGAAGATCTCCTTGAGTAGGAAATGGCAACCCACTCCAGTATTCTTGCCTAGAAATGGAAAATTCCATGAACAGAGGAGCCTGGCAGGCTATAGCCCAGGGGGTCACAAAGAGTCAGACATGACTGAGCACACACACACAAAATTATAAAAACCTTGCACAAAATTAAGTAGGAGCACCAAAAATTACATTATCAGGGCCAGATGTAGATGCATAATATAGACAGTATGGGCTCCATCCATAGTAGTTCAGTGGAAGGATAATGCTTGGCAGGGGGTGGGAGGATGAAATGACTCACATAACTGGACTGGATGTTGTTGCTACATCCAGGAACTCTTCAGAAAAAAAAATAAGAATGACTGTACAATTAAAGTCTTTGAAGAGTTGTTTCACTATTTCCATATAGAAAGCTTTTGAATGCTCTGTGTCGGACAGCATACCCAACTGAAGCGCAAAACCCCTTTTCAAAAAAAAAACGCCTTTTTCTTATTACCTTAGGATCAAATGATAAATAATAATAATAAATGCAGCTTGAGGAGGAAAAGCCACACTCCCATTTATTCTTTTTTTGTGTTTTACCTTAAAAGAAGCTTTGATATTTTTATACATCAGTCAGCATCCAGCTCATTTCCGTGCTGGTATTTTAACCTTCTCCCTCTGGACACGTGTGATATTAATATTATCCCCTGCAACAGTGAGCAGAAGAAATAAAGCACTTACGCAAATACTGCAAATTAGATTAAACTGCAGTTCTGATGTAACCTGTGACATACAGTTTCTTGCGAATTAAGCCAAATGTACAAGCATTTAATGACTAATCCTTTTAGGTATTTTAATGCCCAGATGAAGATTTATTGAAGAGAAAGGGAAAGCATATGCGGTTTTCCGTTAGAGCCTGCCTGCGGGCGGAGGATTGAGCAGATTGGCTTTTTTTAATTAATATTTCAGTTCTTTGTGTTTTGGCGGGCAGGTTGCACGTGGCCCTGGTACTGAACGGACAGCTCCTTTCTCTTAGGCTGTGTGCTGGGGGCTAGCAGCGTAGGAGGGCAGTGGCAGACCCAGGAGACACAGAGAAAGAGGGGGCGGGAGAATGAGAACAGTGCTCACTCTCCCCTCACCGCCTTCTTATGCCCCACACAACCATAGGTTTGCCTCCTCCAGAAATTAACCTACTGATCTATATTGGTAAAATTAGTCATACTAGAAACCTGCTCAGTTCAGCCACAAAAGGGGAGGAGAAAGCTTGTCAGACCCTCCTCTCTCCCCTGGGCTTACTACAAACAACTTTTCTGATGCTAGGAGGAGACCTTTGAAGATAAGAAAAGGCAAGTTCGCCTGCATTTTAGGAATCCCTCCTGCAGATGGGAGGATTCTTACGAATCCTTGTTGAATAAAGTAATACATGCAGGTGAAATGTGTCTCTGTGTGTGTGTGAATACATATGTGTATATATCTGTATGTATATGTATAATGAGACATGGAAATAGAGTTGATATAAATATAGATACAGACATAGAGCCTGATCCCCAACTGAAGAATATTAATGATCTTTAAAAGCTTCTTCTTTTTCTATTTAATTCAATTTTATACTGCTTTCAAGCAAAATTTCAACTTTCTTTTAAGGTTCACCTAGATATAAGAAAAAAGGTGTAAAGAACTGTGAGCTATTGGTAATCACACATTGTGTTTATTTAAAGCTTCCCTGGTGGCTCAGATGGTAAAGCATCTGCCTGTAATGCAGGAGACCTGGGTTCAATTCCTGGGTTGGGAAGATCCCCTGGAGAAGGAAATGGCAATCCACTCCAGCACTCTTGCCTGGAAAATCCCATGGACAGAGGAGCCTGATAGGAGCCCATGGGGTTGCAAAGAGTTGGACACGACTGAGCGACTTCACTTTACTTGAAACTTTAAAATGTTATCAAAGAAATGTGAGTTGGAAAATTTAAGCATTTTTTGGACCATGTGCTCAACATTGCAGATGTTCCCTGAGTCTGCTGCTGCTGCTGCTAAGTCACTTCAGTCGTGTCTGACTCTGTGAGCCCCCAGAGACGGCAGCCCACCAGGCTCCCCCGTCCCTGGGATTCTCCAGGCAAGAACACTGGAGTGGGTTGCCATTTCCTTCTCCAATGCATGAAAGTGAAAAGTGAAAGTGAAGTTGCCCAGTCGTGTTCGACTCTTCATGACCCCATGGACTGCAGCCTTCCAGGCTCCCCCGCCCATGGGATTTTCCAGGTAAGAGTACTGGAGTAGGGGTGCCACTAGGTCTCCTAAACAAAATACCTTAGGCACATATCAATATGTCACAAGTTTGTGTTAAATTGAGACCTAAAACTTGTATCTCTATTTATATTTCTCCCCTTATGGAGCGTATTAATTACTATTATTCCTCATTTTTCAATTGTCCCCTCTTTCTGAGCATATGGGAAGACTACACTCTCCCTCGGACTTATACTTAACCAGTGCCACATGACTAGATCTGGCCACTGTATTCCTGGAAAAAAGATCACTTTCAGTTCAGTTCAGTCACTCAGTGGTGTCGAACTCTTTGCAACCCCATGGACTACAGCATGCCAGGCTTCCCTGTCCATCACCAACTCCCAGAGCTTGTTCAAACTCACAGGGCCTCCTCCCTTCTCACCTTTGTTATTTGTATTATTTTTTTTAACTTAAGTCTTGGGTCGGGTTGACATTACCAAGACAATTATTTTTTTAAGAAATGGGGTGGAAAAGTTTTCTCCCCAGATGCTGTCTGTAGCACAGCGTTCTTCCGAGGGGCCAGGTCCTGTCACCAGATTCTGGACGGTGGCCTGGACACATGTGCTCGGCTTCCCTGTTTCTTCGTTGTAGATGCAGTGACTTTCGTGAAACTAACCTCTGGGCTTACGTCTCATTGCCTTAAAGCCCTGTGCTAGCTCCCTCCCCTCCCCCGGAGAAGAGAAAGAATGCCTAGAGGCTTGTAGAAGCAGGGCCTTCAGGCAGGTGGACAGCGGTGCCTTGGCACCTGCTGCGGGCAGGGGGCTCCAAGCAGAGGTCAGGGGCAGCTGGGCCTCCCCGGGCCTCCCGTCAGTATGTGCAGTTGTAGGGGGTGCAGAGGGCTACACCCTGTCACTCAGAACATCTCCAAGGTCCTGTCTGTACACCCAACCCTGAACGCCAACCTGAGCAGAGGCCCGAGGAGTCGGTGGCTCCTGTGGCAGATGGTGGGCAGTGCGGCCTCAGGGAGGCCTGCTCTGCATCAGTTTTGGAATCAAGCTCTAGTTCTTTCAAAGCCTCACACTTGAAATCTGTAAGCAGACACCTCGACCCCTCAGGGGCTTCTCGTCTGTGTCCCATGAGGCTGGACTCCCCCACCCCAGGCCTCAAGGGCTGGGTCGCAGCCCTGGCAGCTGTCTGGGGTGCTCCCAGCTCCTGGCCGAGGCCCCGCCCCCATCACCTGTCCCTGGCGCCCAGCCTCAGCACCCCAGCTGCACCTGCTCCGGAGGCTGCCTGAGTCCCGCTGGGGCCAGTGCACACACCCGGCCTTCCCCCGCCCCCAACAGGAGGCTGTGTTTTTGCTGTAGTTCCCATAGTGTTCTCCCCGGGAGGCAGCCAAGGCCCAGAAGCTTGTCGGTGTTTCTGGGCAGGCTCTGTGTCTTCCACGGAGCCTGCTTGGGGAGCAGTGTCATCCGCGGTCAGTCTCCCTCTAGCCCCTGCCTTGGCCTGTGACTCCTGACCTTCTCACCAGGGTGGGGTTGAGCCGAGCCCTTGGGCCTCATTGCTCAGCTGCAGCCGAAGAAGCTGCTGCCGGTTCCCAGGGGCCACGTGAGCTCCACGTGGCCAGTCCAGCTGTCACCCGCCTGGGCTCTGGGGCCCCACATGATCCGATAGGCCCAGAGAGAGCAGCTTAGGGGCGCACAAGATGGACATTGAGGCTGAAGTGGAGGCAGCCAGATGTCCAGCCTTCCCTCCCCATGCTGGTCAGGAGACCCTGCCAGCCTGTAGCTCCCAACACAGCATCCACTGACGTCTCCTCACCAAGCGAATCCTCCCAGGCCACGGTCCACACGTCTGGGGCCCGGCTCAGCGTCTGGAGGCAGAACGTCACCAAGGAAGCTGGAGGCCAGACGTGAGACTGCTGGAGCCTCAGTTTTCTTGGGTGTACGTGGGGCACTGCCCTCTGCCTCTCCGTGGGGCTCCAGCAGTCTTGTGGCAGATTTTGGCCTCCTCCCGCAGGGCCCTGGGGGCGGCACTTGGGTTACCTCGTGGTCCACCACCAGCTCTTGACGTGACCTGGCGGAGCACAGGGGCCGTGTGACTCTGTCCAGAGCTCGGTGGCCTCCCTGGGATGTGTGCCTAGGGGGTGGGGTACTGTCACCCCTGCAGGGGCAGGGGACCCTGAGCTCCCTTTATATGGAGAGACCGGGGGTGTGGCTCCCCAGTATCTGAAAGCAGGCTGGGGGCCTGGGCTGCATTCTTGGGGCTCTGGGCCCAGGCATCCTGGTTGTGCCACATTGGCCTTCTGGGCCAGCTCCACTCCCGATCACACTACTGACAGGTGTCCTGAGCGCTCCTGCTTGTGGGTTAATTTTTTTTTAAGCCAGATTTTGGCATAACAGGCGTGTGTCTGTCCAGCCGTCGTGCTTCACTTCACCTCACGTCTCCCTGATGGGAGGGCGCCGTGTTTATTTATTGTGGGGCGATGTGCAGCCGCGCTGCCCCTTGGGTTCCGGCCGCGTCAGCCGCCAGCCACGATGTCGCGTGTGTGACTTAGCGCCTTTCTCTGCTGTTAATGCTGTTAACGCTAACGTGTTACGCTTAGCTGCTTTGGGATGGGGAGTTTTGTGTTTTGTTGGGGAAATTTGTTTTTTAAGAACTGGAATTATAAGCACTGCTGACGGTCTTTTTGTCTTTTCTTCCGCGCCAAGTTCTGGGTGAGGGCAGTTCCAGGAGGAGGGTGGTGATGACACAGCTCCTTGCCCAGCTCATCCAGTCACTGCACTCACTCAGTTCACTCATAAACAGGTAGGTGAGCAAGGCCAGGGAGGAGGCAAGGGCACTGCGCCAGAACTTGCAGCCACTTCTTGGGAGAGGCATTGAAGCTGAGAAGAGGAGAGCAGATGGGCTTGGCCTCCTAGCCCCTGCAGGCCTTTGGAGTCACCAGGCAGGGGTCGGCAGCAGGGGCAGGCACATGCCAGCTTGAGGTCAGAGGGAAGGGCAGGCTTCCATAACACAGCCTCAGGATGGAGCAGGGCCAAGAGCCATGCCAGCCCTCACTTGTTGATGGCAAACTCCATTCCTCGCGGGGCCTTGCACAGCCAGGCGTAGGTGTGCCAGAATGGGAAGGGCGCCCCTGGGCTACCACAGCCTGTCCATGGCAGCTGCTGAGCCATCCCCATCTGCTGGGACATGGGGCCTTGGGGGGCCTCTGCGGCGGTGTTCATTGCAGCCCCTGAGCTTGGGTCCTGGTGCTGCCCTCAGCAGGTCCACTGCGCATCCCGTTGTCCATCCTGCCAGCCCCTCAATTGCTCCAGGGGCCCAGCTGGACAAAGTCCTGGGTCAGCTCCGTGAGACGCAGACACATGCATTAATGTCCCCCATCCGTCCCTACAGCAGCAGTGAGGGGAGGGCGTTGTGCCTGCCTCGGCCGCTGATGGAAATGGGTCTGGACACAAAGGACGGGTCTCAAACCAGCCCAAGCAAATTGCCTAACATACATGTGGTCTGAGCAGAGCTGGTGGGTCTGGGTCCTCTGTGGCAGGGGGAGCGGGAAGGAGGGAAGAGAAATCTCCCTTGGGGGCTGGGAGAAGAATCGGGCATGTTCGCCCAACAGCCTGTGTCGCTTAAACCCTGGGCACCCAGGCACAGAGAGGATGTTTATTTGGAGAAGGGGAAGAAGGTAGAGGGGTGCTGGCCCTTGCAGGAGACCTCTTTGTGGTCCCCATATTCTTGGAAAGGGGCTGGTAGGGTGGGAGTGTGGGCAGAGAGGCAGGCGCCTCTAACATCAGGGGTTAGCCAAAACCACCACGAGGGTAGGGGATCTCTCCTGGCTGTGGGGATGGGGGCCAGGCACACAGAACTGCATCCCAAGCAGAGTGGGAGGGGCCCAGGGGGAGAGCTGGGAAACAGCTGTCATGAGCTCCCAGGGAGGAAGCAGTGCCCACCTTGTGCTCCTGCTTCGGGACAAGACCGGTTCTGTGCATCTTAAACACATGACTTTTTCCCGGCCTCTGAGATGGTGAAGGGGGAGGCCAAAGACCTGGAGAGAATACATACCCCCACCCACAAAGGGGCTCTCTGTACTCAGGAGTCTGCCCCGGGCGAGCAGCTCCTTGTGGCTCCAGGACCTTCGCCCTCCTGCCAGAAACTGCTCCTAAACTCCTCCTTGTGCACAGCGACATCACACAGGCCCAAGCTGCAGGCCCTTCTAGGGGTCCAGCTCTGGCAAGGCCCAGATCTTTGTCCTCCAGCCAAAGGGTGACTTAATCCTGCAAGTAGGAACACAACTGTAATTAACCAAAACACTTAAGTTTAAATCACACCAGCGCCCCGGGTGATCAGATCTTCACAGAACTCGTCTCTACCCGTTTTCCCGGAGGAGAACCTATCCTCTCTGGATCTAAGATGGGCATGGTAGTTTCCCTCGTAGCCCTCTGCAGGCTGGCTGGAGGATGGCACGTGTCCCCCAGAAGGGCTCTTACCCACTTTCTCCCCAAGAAGGAGGGCTCAGGGTCCAGAGTGGCGAGTGCCTGCCCCTGCCCACCTCTGGTCCCAGCCTTTCCAAGCCTGGACAGGTAGTGGCCACCCAGGCACTCTGGGCCCTAACCAGGCCCCTGAACTTGGGAAAGGGATGTGTTTAAGGCAAGGTCCTCAGGGCTGACTGGGCCTCCGGGCTGAGACTGCAGGCTGGGCTGCCCCTCACCTCCGGGAAGGTTCCATCTCATATGCCTAAACAGCCGCTGAGGCTGGTTCCTCCGTTGCCATGGCCGTTCTGTCGTGGTTGCTGGGGGAGCAGGAGGCTGCCTAGACCTGACCTCTACCCCCGCCTGTTCCTCTAGCTGCCATGATGTGTTCCAGGCTCTGACAGTGGTCCTGGGACAGCCTGCCTGTGTCTCAAGGAGCCCTGGGGGTGGGGGGCTGAGCCCCTCCTATTCCAGAAGAGCTGCTCCTATTCTATTTCTGGGCTGTGGACCCCACAGGGAGGGAGCTGACACAGGAGCCAGATCTGGCCTGAGGAAGGAGGTATGTGGGACAGTCACTGCAGAGAGTCCCTGACTGAAGGATGGGCCCACGTTTGGGGCAGGGTGGGGAAAGAGGGGAGGAGGCCAAGGATCTCCACAGGGAGGAGAGGGGGTCAGAGAGGGCCGGGGTGGGTGGGGGTGAGGGCAGCCAGGAGGGCCATGGGGAGGCTCCCCGCCAGGCAGCCTGTTTCAGGAGCCGCTGTCAGCTCGGGGGTCTGGGCAGGGAGGGAGGTCACCAGAGTCTGGTTATGAGCAGTTCGTTCCCTGGGTCAGAGGGCGAAGGACAAGTGGCCCCTCCGCGGGCCACATGTGGCCTCGTCACGGGAACAGGAAGTGTCCTCTGCTCTTGGGGGCAGTTCCAGAGCACGGGGGAGGGGCTGTCAGCGGGGGTTCTCCAGGACGTTCAGCCCCATCTTAATGAAGTCGGGCTGTTTTCTCCTGTGGTACCTGGCACACTGCCCCTACCCCTGCCGGCTCCCACTGTTTCCTGCTGCCCGACACCCTTTTGAGGGCCATGAACGTGTGCCTGGCCTTGCCACCTCTGTTCCCCCTGGGTTACCAGGGCCACCTGTCCAGCGGTAGACAGCCAGTAACGGTGCTGCTTAGACTCCCAGGGTGATGAGTATTCATGCAGGGTTGAAGTCTGACTCACATGCCCACCGCAGGGAAGCAGGAAATGGGTGCTGAGGCCGCCTGGTATCTTAAAACCGCCGGCAGAGCAATAGGAAGCTGGCTCAAGGGAAGGGGGTTCAGGATGGAGGGGACACAGGTATACCCGTGGTCGATTCCTATTGATGTATGGCAAAAAAACACATTGCAATATCGTAATTATCCTGCAATTAAATAAATGTTTTAAATAAAAAAAATTTTTTTTTAAGAAACTGGCTCAAGCCCACAGTGGATGGAGACCGTGGAGGCCAACATGGTGATGAGACAGTTCTGTGGTGGCAGTTGCACAACCCTGGCAGATGCTCTGGAAACTGTCATGGGACGTGTTCAGTGTGTGAACCATGTCTCAATAAACCCATCACCAAAACAAAGAAAAGGAAGAAAGAGATGGAAGACTTGCCTTATAAACAGAGAGCCACTAAGCATTGTGTGGAATGGTGATGTGGTTGTTGTTCAGTTGCTCAGTCGTGTCTGACTCTTTACAACCCCATGGATTGCAGCACGCTGGGCTTCCCTGTCCTTCACGATCTCCTGGAGTTTGCTCAAGTTCATGTCCATTGATTCAGTACTATTATCTAACCATCTCATCCTCTGTCACCCACTCCTCCCGCCTTCAATCTTTCCCAGCATCAGGGCCTTTTCCAGTGAGTCAACTCTTCGCATCAGGTGGCCAAAGTATTGGAGCTTCAGGTACAGCATCAGTCCTTTCAATGAATATTCAGGGTTGATTTCCTTCAGAATTGACTGGTTTGGTCTCCTTGCAGTCCAAAGGACACTCAAGAGTCTTCTCCAGCACCTACCATTTTTATCAAAAAAAAGGAGAAAAAGTGTATTTCCCTGAGTATGGAGGGTGTTTGTGGGTGGGCAGTGGCAAGGAGTTGTTGGGGGGTGGGGGTAGGTGCTCCATCCTGCAGTGGTCGTTGCCCTGGTGCCTGCAGGAAGGGCCTTGAGTCCCTGGGGAAGGACGCCTATCTTGCACCCTT
The DNA here is from genome assembly GCA_006408675.1 of Madoqua kirkii. Classification (NCBI taxonomy): domain Eukaryota; kingdom Metazoa; phylum Chordata; class Mammalia; order Artiodactyla; family Bovidae; genus Madoqua; species Madoqua kirkii. Next base: position 22,752 of record SJYC01013375.1, on the reverse strand, counting down.
TGCACCTCTGGAATTTTCAGTCACATGGGTGATTTACACATTCACAAAAGCAGTACTTTCAAATTAGCTTTTAAAAACTCAGCAGGCTCCCTGGGATACTGGCACTGTTCTGTGTTTAGATCTAGTCACGTGGAAATTTATCCTGCTGGGCACAAAACATTCACACGCTTCCCTGTTCGTGTTTTCAAATGTGCAGAGGAGGCTCGGCTGCCTGGCCATCACCTGGATCTCACGGTGGGTCTTTAATGTGCCCTGCAGACCCCAGGATCACACCCCTCAGTTGGATGTGACTCAGAGTCTATTGCATTTGAGACGAAGACCTGCCTCCATTAACACCCCCCAGGGCCTTGCACATCCGCCCCTGCACCTGCCCTTCTGACTTTACTGACCCACCGCCCCTCCCTCTGTACCTCACCCACCAGTATGGTCTCACAGCAGCTGGGAGACCCCCAGGGCTTTGCACCTGTTCCTCCTCCTCACTGCAAATTCCTCTTGCCCCCCTACCCCCACACACAGAGCCCACCCTCTCTGGGCCTTGGGATCCTGGGGCCTCTCAGCACCTCAAGGTCCACAGAATATCATGAGCTGCCTGTTAGCATTTCTTTTCCTCACTTGTCGCTAAGAAAATGTGGGCAGCTGGGGGCTCCCGGAGACACGTGGGTGGAAGCCAGAGAAAGGGGGTGAGCTACCCTGTGAGCTTCGCCCAGGACATGAGTGCTGGCCATGTCCGCGTGGCATTGTGGCCCTCCACTCTCCAGCTACAGCAGCCTGAGCAAGGCCACCTACCTCCACCTGAGCCTCAGTTTTCCCACCTGGAAGGTGGGTGTGGGAGGTGGAGGGTTAAGGAAGCGGCCAAGTCAGTGTAGCAGCCACCTTCCCTCCAGGACCCTGATCCCACTGCCCACTCCAGAGACAGGCGGGCCCATCCAGCACCTGCTCCAGGAGCAGCCAGTGGCTGGGGGAGGCCCCAGGAAACGTGCGGGGGCCCTCTGGGCACAATGCCAGGAAGAGGCCATTTTCTTCCCTGGGATGCAGTATGAGTTCTGAAACCACTACTGCTCTGGATGCAGCCTGAGAGGCCTGCACATACAGGGCACAGTGCCCGAGGAGCAGGGGAGAGGCTGCCACAAGCATCCCTCCCCCGAAGGTGCTCCAGGACCACAGGTGTCCCACCTCCCAGGGTGGCTGCTGATCGCTCTCAGCTGGGCCTCCCCACTCGCCCTTGGCCTAGGGGACCACTCACCTAGAGCTAACGCTGGCATCCAGTGACAACTGGACATGTCCCCAGTTGTCCTCAGCTGTTACCAAAATTGCGACCCTCTGTACAATGCCGAATCAGACCTCAGAGACCGAATTTGGGGAGAAGCAGAAAATGATAGCTTTATTGCTTTGTCAGGCAAAGGGGGCCACAGTGGGGTCCTGCTCCAAAACACTATGTGTGCTGACCCAAGAGGATTTGATGAGGGTTTTATAACAAAGGTGGGCTCCCTGACAAGCTTAGGGTGTGGCAGGGCCAGCACGCCCTCGATCTCATCTCAGGTGGTGGTCTCCTCATCTCCATGGTTTTCTGGCTGCTTCTCCCTTGATTAACAACTGTTGGAACCTGCGCTTTAGAACCCAGGAAAGGTCATGGAGGCCGGAGTCTTGCCTACAAGAAACAAGAGACGAAAGGCCCCGTGTGCCTCTGCCCCAGGGGACCCTGCTCAGTTTCAGGACAAGCCCAAAGCCTCCCCAGCCTCAGACCTCCTGTGGGGTCAGCTGGGGCCTGAGCTGTGACCAAGTGCAGCTCAGTGGAACGTGGAGCTGATAGAGGAAACACACTGACTGAGACCACCCACTGTGGCCAGGCACCATTTGCATGAGTAACCATTTGCATGAGTTATTTATGACGGTTATTTTAGGAAGGAACAAGGAACTAACAAGCCACCAACCAGAAGAGTTAAGAAAAGGTCAAAATGTGACAGTGCGTATCCAACCACCTCCCAAAATCCTTGCTGGCGTCCATCTTGGCTGAGCAATGCTTGCGCCACCAGAAACGACCCTGAATCAGAATGATTGGCCAAAGACAACCCAGAAACGAATCCGTCACGTTTCAGCTTTAACCTGAGACTGTGAGCCACGTGGCAGAGCAGTTCTCCTGGGTTCCCTTACCCTACTACTCTCTGCCCAGGCACCCCTTCCCAATAAGGTCTGTTGCTTTGTCAGCTCATGGGTCTCCTCAGTTCAGTTCAGTTCAGTTCACTCACTCAGTCCTGTCCGACTCTTTGCAACCCCATGAATCGCAGCACATCAGGCCTCCCTGTCCATCACCATCTCCCAGAGTTCACTTAGACGCGCGTTCATCGAGTCCGTGATGCCATTCAGCCGTCTCATCCTCTGTCGTCCCCTTCTCCTCCTGACCCCAATCTCTCCCAGCATCACAGTCTTTTCCAATGAGTCAACTCTTCACATGAGGTGGTCAAAGTTCTGGAGTTTCAGCTTTAGCATCATTCCTTCCAAAGAAATCCCAGGGCTGATCTCCTTCAGAATGGACTGGTTGGATCTCCTTGCAGTCCAAGGGACTCTCAAGAGTCTTCTCCAACATCACAGTTCAAAAGCACCAATTCTTTGGCGCTCAGCTTTCTTCACAATCCAATTCTCACATCCATACATAACTACTAGAAAAACCATAGCCTTGACTAGATGGACCTTTGTTGGCAAAGTAATGTCTCTGCTTTTCCATATGCTATCTAGGTTGGTCATAACTTTCCTTCCAAGGACTAAGCGTCTTTTAATTTCATGGCTGCCATCACCATCTGCAGTGATTTTGGAGCCCCCAAAAATACTGGGACGAGCTACCCCATGTCCGAGGTCAGGGGTGGTGGCCAAGAGTGCCAGGCTGCGACAGGTGCAGCAGCGGCCAAGAGGAGCAACCCCACATCCAAGGAGTGGTGGCTGTGGGGGTGCAGGAGGGCCAAGAGGAGCTACTCCACGTTCAAGGTCAGGAGGGGCAGTGGTGAGGAGATACCCCTCATCCAAGGTAAGGAGCAGCAGCTGCGCTTTGCTGGAGCAGCCATGAAGAGATACCCCGTGTCCAAGGTAAGAGAAACCCAAGTAAGTTGGTAAGGTGTTGTGAGAGGGCATCAGAGGACAGACACATTGAAACCATAATCACAGAAAACTAGTTAGTCTAATCACACGGACCACAGCCTTGTCTAACTCAATGAAACTAAGCCATGCCGTGTGGGGCCACCCAAGATGGATGGATCATGGTGGAGAATGGGTCTCCTAGGACAATTCATTTCCCAGTGTTAGACAAGAGCCTGCTCTCTGGCCCTTGAAGGGGTCCCCCTTCCTGCAACAGGGCCACTCCAATAAGCCTTACTTCCCTGGCTCTGAGGTGCTCCTGGGAGCCCACCCAAGAGGGGAAGGTCTCTTCCACCTATATGTTCCTCCCTTTGCAGTGGTCCACGTGGAACATGGGGGTAGGGGCTGTGGGGACTGGTGCTATGGGGTGGCCCAGACCAAACCCTGGGCACCCACCTACCAGAAGGGGCAGGGCACAGCCTTTGAAAGAATGACAGAACCCAAGGCCACAATGTAAGCTGAGTAGAACCAAATGGGTCCAAGATGGCAGACAAGTCAAACTGACGAGACCTGGATGCTCAGTGCACATTCGTGACACATCAGCGAGGTAAATGACACACCCAGAGGGGCCATGACAAGTCAAGGTCAACTCGCAAAATACCCAGAAATCTCTACCCCTTCCCCGAAATGATGGAAATAATCCTCCCACTCACTAGTCTACAAATGGGCTCGATAACGGATAGAAATGGTATGGACCTAACAGAAGCAGAAGATATTAAGAAGAGGTGCCAAGAATACACAGAAGAACTGCACAAAAAAGATCTTCATGACCTGGATAATCACGATGGTGAGATCACTCACCTAGAGCCAGACATCCTGGAATGTGAAGTCAAGTGGGCCTTAGAAAGCATCACTACGAGCAAAGCTAGTGGAGGTGATGGAATTCCAGTTGAGCTCTTTCAAATCCTGAAAGATGATGCTGTGAAAGTGCTACACTCAATATGCCAGCAAATTCAGAAAACTCAGCAGTGGCCACAGGACTGGAAAAGGTCAGTTTTCATTCCAATCCTAAAGAAAGGCAATGTCAAAGAATGCTCAAACTACTGCACAATTGCACTCATCTGACACGCTAGTAAAGTAATGCTCAAAATTCTCCAAGCCAGGCTTCAGCAATATGTGAACCGTGAACTCCCTGATGTTCAAGCTGGTTTTAGAAAAGGCAGAGGAAGCAGAGATCAAATTGCCAACATCCGCTGGATCGTGGAAAAAGCCAGACAGTTCCAGAAAAACATCTATTTCTGCTTTATTGACTACGTCAAAGCCTTTGACTGTGTGGATCACAATAAACCATGGAAAATTCTGAAAGAGATGGGAATACCAGACCACCTGACCTGCCTCTTGAGAAACCTATATGCAGGTCAGGAAGCAACAGTTAGAACTGGACATGGAACAACAGTCTGGTTTCAAATAGGAAAAGGAGTCCGTCAAGGCTGTATACTGTCACCGTGCTTATTTAACTTCTATGCAGAGTACATCATGAGAAATGTTGGGCTGGAAGAAACACAAGCTGGAATCAAGACTGCCAGGAGAAATATCACTAACCTCAGATATGCAGATGATACCACCCTTATGGCAGAAAGGAAAGTGAAGTGAAGTTGCTCAGTCGTGTCTGACTCTTTTCGACCCCGTGGACTGTAGCCCACCAGGCTCCTCTGTCCATGGGATTCTCCAGGCAAGAATACTGGAGTGGGTTGCCATTTTCTTCTCCAGGGGAATCTTCCCAACCCAGGGACCGAACCCAGGTCTCCCGCATTGCAGGCAGACGCTTTAACCTCTGAGCTACCAGGGAAGGGAAGAGGAACTAAAAAGCCTCTTGATGAAAGTGAAAGAGGACAGTGAAAAGGTTGGCTTAAAGCTCAACATTCAGAAAACGAAGATACGGAATCTGGTCCCATCACTTCGTAAGAAATAGATGGGGAAACCGTGTCAGACTTTATTTTGGGGGGCTCCAAAATCACTGCAGATGGTGATTGCAGCCATGAAATTAAGAGACGCTTACTCCTTGGAAGGAAAGTTATGAGCAACCTAGACAGCATATTGAAAAGCAGAGACATTACTTTGCCAACAAAGGTCCGTCTAGTCAAGGCTATGGTTTTTCCAGTGGTTATGTATGGATGTGAGAGTTGGACTGTGAAGAAAGCTGAGTGCTGAAGAATTGGTGCTTTTGAACTGTGATGTTGGAGAAGACTCTTGAGAGTCCCTTGGACTGCAAGGAGATCCAACCAGTCCATCCTAAAGGAGATCAGCCCCGGGTGTTTTTTGGAAGGAATGATGCTAAAGCTGAAACTCCAGAACTTTGGCCACTTCATGCGAAGAGTTGACTCATTGGAAAAGACTGTGATGCTGGGAGGGATTGGGGTCAGGAGGAGAAGGGGACGACAGAAGATGAAATGGCTGGATGCATCACCGACTCAAGGGACGTGAGTTTGAGTGAACTCCGGGAATTGGTGATGGACAGGAAGGCCTGGCATGCTGTGATTCATGTGGTCGCAAAGAGTTGGACACAACTGAGTGACTGAACTCAACTGAAAAGCTGAAAGATGGGAGGAAAAAATGCTAACCACACCACATTTCCGGGCCACAGTCGCCCCTGTGACAGCCCACATTCGTCTGTGAAGTGTTTCTCTTTTAATAAATCCACTTCTTAGTTATCAGTTTGTCTCTTGCTGAATCCTTTCTGAAGTGAGAAACCAAGAACTGGAGTTTCAGTAGGTCCTGAAACCAGGTCTGTAATCTCAGTTGGAAGACCGTGGATTTTGGCTGGATCAAGTCCTAGCCACGTGAGTTAGAGCCCCAAGCAGGGTGATGGCCGGGTTCGAGTCCCAGCCTGAGGTGGACAGTTTCACTAGCATTCCCACCCATTTCTGGAGCTAGAAAGTCCATCCTCCTTGTCTGGCCTCCTCTCCACGCCTATGTCTTTTTCTGGCTCCTTCCAAAGGGAAATCTCTGTCTCTTATCAACCACGAGGCACTGGGGACCACTCTGGAGATCTGGCCCATGGTAGTGTGTTCCCACCTATGTTCTGATGCTCATCTCCTAGAGTGCAGAGCGCCACAGGCTAGGGCAAGGAGGGGAATCATTAATTCTGCCAAGATGAACTAAACATCTCTATCCCAGGGATCAGGACCAGTTTAGTCAAGGTCTCTACCTGGTTTTCAGAATCCTGCAGGTGGCACAAATTCCATTTGGCCAACTCTTTCCCAGATCACTCAATCTTCTCTCTCCCTGGAGGGGATATAAGTGAGTTCAATTGTTTGGAAATGGTGAGGCAGCATTTGCTGGAGCCCATGACTCACAAATCCGCTTCTGGGTGTGTACCCAGCACGGATTTCAAGATGTGTGCAGGGCATGTTTGAGAAGGTTCCAGTTACAGCAGCTCATACTGGGGACTACCCAGGGTTCTGTGAACCATCAAGAGAGAGACTGTGGTGAGGTCATGTGTGGGTAGTAAACCATGGTGAGGATGAGGGGCCAGCCACAGTCACGTGCAGCAGTTCCACAAACCCCATGTTGGACGAAAGATGCCTGGACTGCACGTTCCCTGTGTGGCGGTTTCCCAGAAAGTCTGAGCCGGGGACACACCTTTGAATCAGTGTCCTGGGGCTGTGTTCCGCTTAGTGCAACCCAGAGGCTTTGACAACAGGAATCTATCCCGTCAAATCCAGGGATCTGAGGTCCACAGTCAAGGTGTGGGCAGAGCAGCGACCCCCTGAGATGCCAGGGAGGGTCCCTCCTGCCTCTTCATCCATCCAGCCTCCGCCTCCATCCTCACACGGCCTCTACCTGTGTCTCTGAGGCTGTGTGCATTTCCCCTCCTCTTACAAAGACTCTTTCATGGGATTTAGGGCCCATCCTAGTTCAGGGCAAGTCATCTTGAAATCCCTACCATAATTCTATCTGCAATGTCCCTATTTCCAAACAACGTCCCAGCCTGAGGCTCTGGGTGGACATGAATGGGTGGGGCATCATCTTAACCCATGGGAGGTTCCATGGGACTCTGCCAGCCCTGGCACGCCCCACTCCATATACTGGGTGCCCACAGCCAGTGCAGGCAGACCAGGCTCAGTCAGGAGCCCTATTCAGCCCCAAATCTCCCTCACCTGTCACCTCCCAGGGTTGGTCATGTGTCACGTACTCAGCGAGGCCTTTTCAGACTGACGTCTAACCCCACTGGGTCACTTGTATCCCAGAGCCCAATGCCCTTCTCCAGGCATTTTCCTAGTTTTATTTCTGGAATAAGCACTCGAATGCGGCAGACTTCCGTTAAAGAAGAATTTCTCTGTTTCCTAATTTACACCCAGCACTGGAGCTGGGCCCAGGCATGCCGAACCCAGGGGCCCAACCTTCTTCAGCAGCACCAGAGCTCTGTGGTGACCAGAAGCCAAGCCCTGGGTCTGAGCCTGAGGATTGTCCCTGGAGGACTAGGACCCCTTCAGGTCATGTCGGATCCCTCTGTCCTGGTCAGTCTGGTTCTGCCCCGGGCCCAGGTGCCCCTCATTGAGGAGAATCTCTTCTTCAGGCAGCTTCGTCTCAGAGGACTCAGACCATCAGGGAATGCGAGCCCTTTGCTGTGGCCAAGCTGGGCAGAACTCCCGGCTCTGGGTCAGAGAAGACCCTCCAAGGACCTTCCAGGCAGCCAAGCTGCAGTGGGGTCGCAGGTGTCCTGGCTGTTTTAAGGACAGAGTCAGAAGACAGCACTGACCACTTCTGGCTCCAGCAGGAGGTGAGCGCGAGTGGGAGCGGCCGCCCCTCCCTCCATGGTCGCCGGGCTCCAGCCTCTGGCTCTGTTTGCCTGTCCAGGCCCCCTGGGCTGCGCTTCGCTTGGGTTGGAGGGCGCCTCCCCGGACCCTGGTCTACACAGGGACGGGCACCCTAGCTTTCCTGTGGGACTGCTTTCGAGACAAGCACGGGTGGCCTGCCCTCACCGTCCTAAGCTGTGGGCGGTTGTCACGGCTGTGTGGATACGGGTGAGCGCCATCTGCCTCCATGGTGCCCTAACGGTGAGCCGTGCTTCTCAGAACCAGCTCCGTGAGTCCCCATGCAGCCGAGCCACATGGATGTCAGGCTGTGGCCACGCAGTACAGCAGCTGCCACTCCCATGGGGATGTGAGAGGCGGGCTGGGAGAAGCTGTGGGTAAGGCCAGAGCTGGTCTTAGCATCAGCCTAGAGGCCTGTGAAGGATCTGGGCCCTGAGACCACATATTCCCCTCAGCCGGGTGTCCTGGGCTCACATGACCCAGAGCTGGGGGGGCTTTAGAACAATAGAAATCTCTTTCCTCCAGCCTGGAGACCAGAAGTCTGAGATCGAAGGGTCGCAGGGCTGGGCTCCCTCCACAGGCCTTTTGGAGAAGGTCCCTTCTGCCTCTTCCACCTCCTAGGGTTCCAGGCATCCCTCCAGTGGTGGCCGCCTCCCTCCAGGCTCTGCCTCCATCATTACATGTCATCTCCTCTGTGTATGCTCCTCAGATATAAGGACACTGTTCATCGGACCACCCTAACCTCAGTTTGGACCTCATCTAAATTCAGCTGACTCTATCTGCAGAGACCCTGTTTCCAAGTCAGATCACACCTGTGTTTGCAGGTGGAGGTGAATTAGGGGGTCACTGTCTCACTGACAAACAAGGTGTTTCTTACCAGCTCCTGGCATGTCTGGTGGTCCTGGCCGCTCCCCTGGGGTGCCCCAGGTCAGGGTAGCCCTGCAGTCCTGACTGGACTCCAGCCTCCCGTACCCCAACCTCATCATTTCCACATGGGTAGGTTTATGCAATGGGGAGGAATCTCCCCTCTGGCAGGAGGATTATGTGGGCGCCACCATTCAGATGAGCTGGCAGACGGCTGTCACCTCCCAGCGTTGGGCGTATGTGTGGGTGCCCCTGAGTCCCTGCAGAGAGACGGTGACCTCAGGACATCTCTGTCAGCCTGGACACCAGGTGCGCTTTGTTTCCTCACCGTGGGCCACGTGGCCGGGCGAGGAGCCGCTGGTCAGAGGTGGACAGCGGCTGGGGAGAAGCAGCAAAAATGTCCCGGAGGGCCTGGGAGGAGGGGCTACACAGGAGAGGCAGGAGAGGTCCCCCCTATCGCAGGCCTGGGCCTCAGGGTCCCCTCCTCACCCTGCTGTGTCCATTCCTTATGTCCTCCGGGGGCCAGAGCGATTGGCTGAGCAAGATGGCCCTTGCCCTGGGGGGCCTGGGGCAGCCCACTGCACTGAGCTTCTCGTCAGTCTCAGGCCATAGCACCTCTGTCTCTTCTCTTCCCGAGTTTCTTTCTTTTCAAAAATATGTTTTTTAAAAACTTTTAAATCGAGGTGTAGAGAGTTCCCTGGTGGCCTAGTGCTTAGCACTGAGTGCTTTCACTGCACTGGCCTGGGTTCCGTCCCTGGTTGCGAAACGGACGTCCTGCAAGCTGTGCAGTGCAGCAAAAAAAAAAAAAAAGGAATAACTCATGTAATGTAAAATCAGTCATTTAAAAATTACAATTCAGTGGCATCCAGTACCTGCACAGTGTTGTACAACCAGCACCTCTGTCTAGTCGCAGAACGTTTCCATCACCCCAGAAGGAACCACTGCAGCCACTGGTGGTCACCCCATCCTCTGTCCCAGCCCCTGCACTGCCGCTCTGGACTTGCCGCTTCTGGACGTTTCACACACGTGGAACTGAGTCAGTTCCTACACAGCTTGATAAGTCCAGGGTTCCCGAGGAATCAGTGGTATCCAGTACCTGCACAGTGTTGTACAACCAGCACCTCTGTCTAGTCGCAGAACGTTTCCATCACCCCAGAAGGAACCACTGCAGCCACTGGTGGTCACCCCATCCTCTGTCCCAGCCCCTGCACTGCCGCTCTGGACTTGCCGCTTCTGGACGTTTCACACACGTGGAACTGAGTCAGTTCCTACACAGCTTGATAAGTCCAGGGTTCCCGAGGAGGAGAAAGAGGTCTGGGGCTCTCAAGGAGGAGAAAGGGGTCTGAAATCCTCAAGGAAGAGGAAACAACAAACATCTTTTTATTTTCTCTACATTCCTTAGTCTCAGTCTGATTACACAACAAACAATTCAGTTTAAACTCTGTACTAAGGATTTTACAACAACAATGTATCCTGCCTGAGGACAGTTTCTCCTTCCTGAAAACCTTCTGGCTAATCCTGTTAAAATGTAAATTATGGGAGTGGGTCTGGTAAAATTTTTGCAACCTTGAGACATTCTTTTGACTTACTGTAATATTAAGATTGCCAGGAGAAATATTACTAACCTCAGATATGCAGATGACACCACCTTTATGGCAGAAAGGGAAGAGGAACTAAAAAGCCTCTTGATCAAAGTGAAAGAAGACAGTGAAAAGATTGGCTTAAAGCTCCACACTCAGAAAACGAAGATACGGAATCTGGTCCCACCACTTCATAAGAAATAGATGGAGAAACAGTGGAAACAGTGTCAGACTTTATTTTTGGGGGCTCCAAAATCACTGCAGATGGTGATTGCAGCCATGAAATTAAGAGACGCTTACTCCTTGGAAGGAAAGTTATGAGCAACCTAGACAGCATATTGAAAAGTAGAGACATTACTTTGCCAACAAAGGTCCATCTAGTCAAGGCTATGGTTTTTCCAGTGGTTATGTATGGACGTGAGAGTTGGACTGTACAGTTAGAACTGGACATGGAACAACAGACTGGTTCCAAATAGGAAAAGGAGTATGTCAAGGCTGTATATTTTCACCCTGCTTATTTAACTTCTCTGCAGAGTACATCATGAGAAATGCTGGGCTGGATGAAGCATGAGCTAGAATCAAGATTGCTGGAAGAAATATCAATAACTTCAGATATGCAGATGACACCACCCTTATGGCAGAAAGTGAAGAGGAACTAAAAAGCCTCTTGATGAAAGTGAAAGTGAAAAAGTTGGCTTAAAACTCAACATTCAGAAAACGAAGATCCTGGCATCTGGTCCCATCACTTCATAGGAAATAGATGAGGAAACAGTGAAAACAGTGTCAGACTTTATTTTGGGGGGCTCCAAAATCACTGCAGATAGTGACTGCAGCCATGAAATTAAAAGACGCTTACTCCTTGGAAGGAAAGTTATGACCAACCTAGATAGCATATTCAAAAGCAGAGATATTACTCTGCCAACAAAGTCCTTCTAGTCAAGGCTATGGTTTTTCCAGTGGTCATGTATGGATGTGAGAGTTGTACTGTGAAGTAAGCTGAAGAATGATGCTTTTGAACTGTGCTGTTGGAGAAGACTCTTGAGAGCCCCCTGGACTGCAAGGAGGTCCAACCAGTCCATCCTAAAGGAGATCAGTCCTAGGTGTTCTTTGGAAGGAATGATGCTAACGCTGAAACTCCAGTACTTTGGCCACCTCATGCGAAGAGTTGACTCACTGGAAAAGACTCTGATGCTGGGAGGGATTGGGGGCAGGAGAAGGGGACAACAGAGGATGAGATGGCTGGATGGCATCACTGACTCAATGGACATGAGTTTGAGTGAACTCTGGGTGTTGCTGATGGATGAGGAGGCCTGGTGTGCTGCGATTCATGGGGTTGCAAAGAGTCCAACACAACTAAGCTACTGAACTGAACTTCAATATAAGTCTGTATTTGGCAATAATAAGTTCATGACCTAAGTCACAGTCAGCTCCCAGTCTTTTTTTGCTGACTTTGTAGTGCTTCTCCATCTTTGGCTGTAAAGAACATAATCAATCTGATTTCGGTGTTGACCATCTGGTGACGTCCATGTGTAGAGTCCTCTCTTGTGTTGTTGGAAGAGGGTGTTTGATAGGACCAGTGCGTTCTCTTGGCAAAACTCTATTAGTTTAGTGGATTCTTTACCACTGTGCTATCTGGGAAGTCCTCTCATTCTTATTTCTCTTTATTTTCCCCCATTCTCCAAAGTCTTCTTCATACAATGGAATTATGAGCACATCATACCTTTGCTTTCATCCTGTAACTCCTATTAGGTATTCATGTAACATGATATGTAGGTTTTCAGTATGTAAATTCCATTTGACTTTCTAGTCTCATGCCCCTCCATTCCACCCACTTTGCTTTATCTAATGAAAGTCATAAGTGATCCCTGAGAGTTTACACTTGCCTGTGATTTTATGTGTTATGTGTTCTTCCTTTCGAGTGGAATGTCCTTTCCCATCTTGTCTCCCGAGTAAACTCTTACACATTTTTCAAGATTCTAGTATCTCTTCCTTTTTTGAAATGGTCCCTGTCCCTGTAAGTGATCCTCATCTCTGGGCTCCCTCAGCGCTGTGTAGAAATCTTTATCACAGCATTTCTTGCAGTGTTTTGGGAGAGATCTCACTCATTGAGGGAAAATACTGTAATCTCATTTTGAGATTTGCATTGCCTCACACAGCACCTAGCACAGGGCAGAGCATCAATGAGTATTTGCTGAATGAAATAAAGGAAGAAATCAAGATGCTGAATTAGGTCACCTGGGCCTGTGCTTCTCATAATTATTTATGTGATTTTGATTATGCTGCTTTGGGTTTCAGATTTTTTTCATCTGTCAAATGGGGAAATAGAGCTAGCTTTTCTGTTAGGCTTTCTCCAGCTTTAATACTCGATGGCTGAAATTATCATCTATTACAAAGGCTGAAATACATATTTTATTTGATTACAGAATGTTTTATAAAAAGGTTACTGCTACTGCTGCTAAGGTTAAGAATACTGGGAAAAAAATTTCACTTAAAAATCAGAATTTCCATTATATCTCAACAAAGCTGATAATTTGATTATATTGGCCAATATTCCTAAAAGTCTACAATCGGCTCTAGCTGAATCATGCTGCCCCTTTAGATGCAGGTGTGTGCATTTTGTCTGACAATCCTGCCCATCTTTTTCTATTGTTCTCTCTTAACAGAGAGAAAGTATAAGTTGCTGCCTATTGTCACACTTATGCCACAGTATTCTTCAGGAAAAATGAGAAATAGAAAATATTTCTTGGAGACTTTCCTGGTGGTCCAGTGGTTGAGAATCTGCCTTTCATTGCAGGGGATGTGGGCTCGATCCCTGGTCAGGGAACTAGGATCCCACATGCCATGGGGCAACGAGAGAAAGCCTGAGTGTTGCAACAAAGATGCAGCATAACCACACAATTTTTTTAAAAAATAAAATATTTCTTGTTCTCATTTCTCTGTTTAAAGGATAAAAATAAATGGAGAGTCTCTTATATTTCTTATCTTTGGGTGACCTCTCACTTAAGTACATTTGCATGCATAATTACAAACAACTTAAAATTTGCTCCTACAGTGGAAGTAGTAGTCCCTCAGTCATGTCTAGCTCCTTGCATTCCATAGACTGTAGCCTGCCAGGCTCCTCTGTCCTTAGAATTCTCAAGACAAGAATACGGGGGTAGGTTGCCATTTCCTTCTCTGAAAATTTGCTTGGGTGGTACCAATTCAAACTATTCTGGCTTTAGATTTCTTTTCCACCTTAGTTCATCTGGTTTTGATGTCCTGATGATCCTTTCAGAAAATACTGTTGCTTTAATAAAGACAGATACGTGCTTTGTGCTCAGTTGGGTCCAACTCTTTGTAGCCCCATTGACTATATGCTCCTGTATGCCACCATGCTCCTCTGTTCATGGAATGTTCCAGGCAAGAATACTGGAGTGGGTTGCCACTTTCTATTCCAGGGGATCTTCCCAACCCAGGGATCGAACCTGAGTCTCTTGGGTCTCCTACATTGGCAGGCAGATTTTTTACTACTACAGCACCTGAGAAGCCCCAATAAAGACCTCATTAATTAATTTGGTATTTCTTTCACCTGAAGCAACTGATGCTTTTTATCTAACGATTACTTTATATTTAAATATTTATCATAAGAACATTCTCTGCTCACTTCAAATCCTGGGAAAACTACTTCCTGCCTTTCAAGGATGCTATGAAAACTTATCTAAGAGAGCACAAGGAAATTACGCTTCGTTTATTCCTTCATTGTTCTGTTAGAACTGCAAGAACTGCATATTTATACGTTTGCATTTTTTTAATGGACCTGTGAATAAGGTCTACTGTAGAGTTAAGTGCTGGGAAACAAGATAAGGCATGCGTTGAAGATACTGCCTGAAGTCTGCTAAGTCACTTCAGTCATGTCTGACTCTGTGTGACCCCATAGACAGCAGCCCACCAGGCTCCGCCATCCCTGGTATTCCCCAGGCAAGAACACTGGAGTGGGTGGCCATTTCCTTCTCCAATGCATGCAAGTGAAAAGTGAAAGTGAAGTCGCTCAGTCGTGTCTGACTCTTAGCGACCCCATGGACTACAGCCTACCAGGCTCCTCTGCCCAAGCGGTTTTCCAGGCAAGAGTACTGGAGTAGGGTGCCATTGCCTTCTCCGGCCTGAAGTCTACGGAGGCCGAAATCACCCGATAAAGAAAACAGCAGCTCTCCATTCCCTCTTCTTGTTTTTTACACGCAAACTAGGGCGTTCGCCATCTGCACTTCAGACCTCAAAGAACACCCCCTACGTACTGTGTAATTTTGCAGGAACCCCTATTCCTTAGCTTAGAACCAGAGGGGGCGGGGAGGCAGCTGTCACTCAATTCCACTGGCCAATGAGAGGGGAGAAAGCCCCGCCTCCTTTCCTGGGTGCTATTGCGGGCATGCGCAATGGGCATTCCAGCGCCACCGCCCATCAGCTGAGAATCGTAGCTGGGGGCTCAGGGGCCCTTGGGTCCCCGCGGCCAAAGAAGGAGAAGGAAGCCGAGGAGGTCGGGGTAAGAGGAGCCTCGGGAGGGGGTGTCTCTGGCGGGGCGCCCCGAAAGCGCGTGTCCCCGTGGCTGCCGCGCCACCTCGTTTTTTGTGCGTGTTGTCAGGTGGCCGCCGCCCCTGCGCTTTGCGGCAGGCTCCCGGGAGTCAGAGGGCCGGCGCTAACCCTGCCGCGAGATCGCGCTGCTCCCCACGCCCCGCAGGCTGGCGCGGGTGCGCCGCCCGATCAGGCGGGCCCCGCCGGCCCTGCCAGCCCGGCCCGCCCAGCGCCGGCTGCGCTCTAGTCTCGCCTCCGCCCCGGCCGCGCTCGCTCAGGCGCACCGGCGGGCTGTGCGCTCCGGGGCGGGGCTGGTGCCCGAGCCGCTCCGGCCCAGCTCTGGAATCCAGCTTCTGCCTCGGGCTGGACACCAGTTGACCTCTTCCTCTTTTTAACGCACAGATTTAGAAAACGCGCTTTAAAGTTCTCATCTAGAATACAGATGGAGAAGGAAATGGCAATCCACTCCAGTATTCTTGCCTGGAGAGTCCCACGGATGGAGGAGCCTGGTGGGCTACATACAGTCCATGGCTCGCAGAGTCAGACACGACTGAGCGACTTCACTTCACTTCTCGAATACAGAACAACTGAAGACATACATTTCTGTAGTAAAGGAGCCGTCTGTTTATTCGAAGGTTCATCGTGGTTGGTTTTCGGTTTGGCAAGGAGAGTTTGACATGCAGCCTTTCTTTGATCTTTTCAGTGCAGGAAAGTGTTAGTCGCTCTTTCGTGTCCGACTCTTGTGCGACCCCATGGACCCTAGCCCTCCAGGCTCCTGTGTCCGTGGAATTTTCCAGGCAGGAATACTGTAGTGGGTTGCCATTCCCTTCTCCAGGAGATCTTCCCGACCCAGGGATCGAACCCCGGTCTCCTGCACTGTAGGCAGATTGTTTACCATCTGAGTACCGCCCTTAATTGGCTTGCAGAAAGCCCTTTGCAGGTACATAAAATATACCAGGATACCTCCCGACCCCGCCCCTTTTGTTTTTTAGGTTGTTACTTTCCTTAAATTCAGACAAAAAGAAAAAAATGCCCTTCCAGTCAAATGCTATATATTTTTTTCCTCTCAAGTTTCTTACATTTGCTTGGCTCTTGTAGACATATGTTAATTTTTGTTTAATTCACATCAATATATTCTGACCATAATTATATATCATTAAGTCTTGCACAGCATCTGGAAGAAAAGAAAATGGTTATGAAATGCTGTGCTGTTCAGTGATATTGGAGGTGAACGCTTCTTCTGGAGTTGTCCTGATCACCGTCCCCACCTCCCCGGGGCAGAGACTTATAGCAGTGTTAAACTGTGTGCTGTGATGTGGACAGGCCTCTGCTTGGCAGGCTGCTTTGAGAAGTTTGTCCCAGACTTTTGACTGGTTAAGAATTATACTCTAGTTCAGATTTTCTGCAGAAGTTAACATGATACCATGTTAACTCAGTAACATCTACTTTTTTCTTCAGATATCTTACTTCTGCTGTTCCTGATCTCGAAATCAGTCCGAATTTTGATTATGATCTCAAACTTTAGCCAGGGGCTGTTGGTTAAAAAATAAATCATATAGAACACCTGCAGTAAGTCTTGAGTAAAGTTTGCTGTAATTCCATTTAATTTGAAAGTGCATGAAAGGGTAAAAAATAGACCAAACCGAGATAGTATGATAATTGAACGGATGGAGGAGGTGAGCTAACAAGTGCAGTTAATGCAGCTTGTGTTGACAGTGCTCATGCTTGTAGTAGAGTGATCACCCTGACATCTGTGGAACATCTTCTATGGCCCCAGCACTTGTGAATTCCACAAGACTGGCAGACTTGTCTCTCATCTCTATATTCTGGAGGTAGGAATAGATAATAAATGATGTACTGACTAGATCATTTTAAATGATGATTAGCACTGTGATGCAGTAAGTTAATCAGCAGAGTGGCAGAATGGTGACTTCACACTTCAGATCAAAGTGACTGTAGAATACTTCTCCAGCCATATGACGTGATTTTGGGGGAGAAAAAGAGCAAGTCACCGAGGGAGGGGCGGGGGTTATGAATGAGCTCTCCAGAGAGAGGAAATAGCATGGAGCAGTGGCCCAAGTCAGTGATAAGTCTGGGACATCCTGGATCTGAAAGAAAGCCCTCGAGTTCACTGTCTTAGCAGTGGTTATATTAACCCTCAGACTGGGTGTGTGTTCTTAGGAAATAGGTACATTTGTTTTACAAATATTTATTAAGCACTTATTATATATACAGATACTGAAAGTAGAGCAGTCTACGCAATAGACCAAAAACAAAACAAACAAACAAAAATAAAACCACCACCAAAACCAAACAAAATAAACCTGCCCTTCTGGGAGCTTATTTTTGGAGCACAGGTTGGAGGGAAGTACGGCTGATGCTCACCATTAAGAAAGTGAAAGTGACTATAAACTATTTCTGTTGCTTTATCCACACTGAATTTATAGGGCTTTAAGGATTCTGCACTGTGTCCATTAGTAACTAGGAATAATGTTTGATGCTCAAGATTCCTTTAAAAAATCCCCTTTGTTCTTTTATTTGTGCTCTTTAGAAACAGTCTTAAGATTCTCCGTAAAGTATTGCACTTTGATCCTCTCTTCCCATCTTTCCCTTTGTGATGTTTATATATCCTCATAGAATGCTAATTTTTGAGATGTTTGATGAACATTGCTCATAGAACTTTGCTGAAATGGAAATGTTCCATCCGTGAGCTGTCCAAGGCAGTGGCCACACATGTGTGAACACTTGATGGTGCAAGTTTAGATAATGAGGTATAGTTACTCTGAGTCATAAAACTAGGAATTCTGAATGGCCTTTCAGAAATATACAGCGTGAGTGCTTTGGTGCATAGTAGCTCTGGGCTACATGCTGGATGGAGAGTGACATGCAAAGCAGACATCAGAGTAACTTGGTTGATGTAACCTGTGTTAAAGATCATACACTTTTAAATCAGTTTCTAGTTAGCTGTGTATTTGTTTCTATGTATTTTACAGTATAGTTGGTTGTTTGGATCCTTTACTTCTCATAGCTCATCATCAGGAGAGCCCATCACTATTGTCTTTTAGATATCACTATGAGCAGAATAAGAGAAGATGAGGAAGCTATGCAGCCGTGTTACCTTGATTCATCATGAAGTCACCCCAGGCCTATTTCTCCATCTTCCTTGAGTTTAGCCAGATTTCATACAGGGTCTGCAGAAAGGTGATAAATTTGGTGTTTCTGAATTGAGTGGGCTCACCGGTCCTTAATTTTGTTGTGCAGGGCAGCAACAACATGGTTTTGTGTTTTAAAATATAGCAACAAATGGTTTTGTGTTTTAAAAATATAGTAGGCTTTAAGATTCAGTTTCAAATTTTAGTTCTTTTCTTACATTAAGTGTGTTGCTTATTGTCATTATGACTCAATGTCTTCATGTAAAAAATCATAATTATTGTTGTACCTATCTCTGTAGGCTTGGTGGGAGAATCAACTGAGAAAATCAACATGGAAGTCCTAAACACAATGCTTAGGAAATAATGTTAGCGATAGTCTTGTTGAGTTTTTCTTTCCCTTCCATCAATCATTCTTAGCTCAGCACTGAGCCAAGAGACTCACCACTGCACCGTTCTGCTAAGGAAATGCCAACCAATCCAACAGTGGCAGCCCTTTTGGATGAATGACGCTTAGTTGTCTCACCAGCAGGAACTTCCTCAAATGTAGGCTCTTGAGTAAAGGGATAAGGAACACCGGTAGTTGGTAGCTATTTGGTTGATTCTCTGAAGAGCAGAAAAGGAGACCATAAAAGAAAACAGTGGGAAGGCTTATCACAGGCTTGTTGAATCTTGAGGGTTAAGGTTAATGCTACGATATGAAGTGGCAGTCCATGGGACTCAGTGATCATATTCCCCACTCTGGGGGAGAGAGCGGGCCTCAGCTACTCCTGTGGTCGGGTGATCCTGAGGCAGGGAAGGTTTTTATGATCTGTTGATGTTGCTCCTGCAGATACAAGAGCAGAGCTTTCCTTTCTTCTGTGTAGAGTAGGAAAGCTCTTGGTCCCTGGATGTGCATTATCTCATTTGGATCCTGGCTGCAGGCCTAAACGTTAAGTGTCTTCCTCAAAGTAGAGACTTCCCATTTTTGCCAGTTCCACTGGCAGCTGAAAAGGCAGTTGGTGAGTTCCTGCAGCTTCAAAGACATAGCGACACTACAGAGAGTGAAGAGTGTGACTTGCAGATAGGGATGTGAGACTCATTTGTGTGTGTGTGGACGGAAGAGCACCCCCAAGAGAGTACATAAAGAAGAAAGAGGAACACGTCCTCATCTAGTGTGTTTGTGTAGGCTGTGAGCCTAATTGATAGAGGGAAAGGAGAAAGAAAGATATCAGTGAGCCAGGAGGACATTGCCCCTGTCTGTACAGTAAAATATTATTTGGCGGTGAACAGGAAGGGAGAAGGCAATGGCAACCCACTCCAGTGTTCTTGCCTGGAGAATCCCAGGGACAGGGGAGCCTGGTGGGCTGCAGTCTGTGGGGTAACACAGAATTGGACACAATTGAAGAAACTTGGCGGCGGCAGCAGCAGTGAACAGGAAGGAAGAATTGATATATGCTGCAACATGAATGGGCCTTGAAAACATGCTGAGAAAAAGAAATCAGTCACAAAAAGAACACATTGTATGATTCCTTTAATATGAAATGTACGGAACTGGCAAGCCAGTAAAGAGAAAATAGATGAGTGGTGGCCTGCAGCTTAGGAGCTTGTTGAGAAATGGGGAGCCACTGCTAATGGGTATCAGCTTTATTTGGAGGGTAAGGAAACATTCTAGCAGTGACGTCATGGTTGCACAACTTTTTATTATGAGTATTTTAAAACACCATTGGATAGTGCACTTTAAAGGGGTGAGTGTATGCTGTGTGCATTGTATCTGAGTAAAGCTGTTGTGCTCAATTTCGAGCTCTTTGGACTGCAGCCCACCAGGCTCCTCTGTTCATGGGATTATTCAGGCAACAATACTAGAGTGGGTTACCATTTCCTTCTCCAGGTGATCTTCCTGACCCAGGGATTAAACCTGCGTCTCCTGTGTCTCTTGCACTGGCAGGCAGAAACTTTACCCACTGAGCCATCAGGGAAGCCCTTGTCAACCCCCAAGCTCTTACTGGGGGAAAAAAGATGCAAAATTTAGAGATATAGTTGCTGTTTTGTAGGCAGCTTGGGATAGTATTGATCTCACTGAATCCCAGGTCCATTGTAGTTTGGGTCCTCAGCTCTTCAGGTGGCTGCAAGTCCAAGTCCAGGGCTACCTGGGAGTAATCTTATTCCTGCTGCCCTGCTGCAGTGGGTCTACTCTTTGAGTAGAAGTTTGATTTACTCTTTTATGAAATTGGTTTTGGGTCTCTGTCAATTACTTAGTGAAGTCCAGAGGGCTCAGAATAGATGAACTGGATCTGTCAATCAGGGAGAGAGAATGGAGAGCATCTAAAACCTCCCAGGGATTCTAGGGTGGCTTCGATACAGCAGAGCACAGGCATGGCCCCAGTACTGTTTTCTCTGCCTCAGCCGTTCCACTGTTGTACTTGTTACCAGCACCAACCATTAGATCAAAGACACATATTTCCTTGTGGTCTCTTCCCTCTTGATTACCAGAAATCTCCAGTGGGTTCTTCTTGCAACATATTCAAACCAAACCTTGCATCCAGAGCCCACCCTCTTCTGTGACATCAGTTTTATGGGGCAGCAGGGAGGAGCCTGGTGGGCTGTAGTCCATGGGGTCGCTAAGAGTCGGACACGCCTGAGCGACTTCCCTTTCACTTTTCACCTTCATGCATTGGAGAAGGAAATGACAACCCGCTCCAGTGTTCTTGCCTGGAGAATCCCAGGGACGGGGGAGCCTGGTGGGCTGCTGTATATGGGGTCACACAGAGTCAGACACGACTGAAGCGACTTAGCAGCAGCAGCAGGGACTGTTAGAACCAGAACCCTGGAATTGAACTCCACCTCTGCCTAGTGGGTCATTTGGGGTACCTTTCCAGTTACTTAATCTTCATATGCCACAGTTTGCTCATTGGTAAAGCCAGGTTTATTTGCTTCCCTGGTGGCTCAGAGGTTAAAACATCTGCCTCCGATACGGGAGACCTGGGTTTGATACCTGGATTGGGAAGATCCCCTGGAGAAGGAAATGGCAATCCACTCCAGTATTCTTGCCTGGAGAATCCCATGGATGGAGAAGCCTAGTAGGTTACAGTCCACGGGGTTGCAAAGAGTCAGACACGACTGAGCGACTTCACCTCACCTTACCTCACCTCACCTACTTTAAAGGGGAGAACTTGAAAATTAAATTAGACAATCTGTGTGAAATGTTTTTCATTTCACAGGTGTGCAATAAATGTTAGGCCATTGCACCTTTTCCTTCTCTGTGTCATCTGCTGCTTACCCGACCATGAGGCATCGAATCCAGGGTTGACTGTAGATTTCCCCTTCCTTTGGTAACTGACACACTGCCTTCATACTGTCCACGTGGTCTGGGTCTGTCTGCCTCAGCTTCATGTCTTTGCCTTTGTTACTTTTCATATAGTCATATTCAGGTATCCAAGTCTTACACCTGAGTTTCATAAAATCTTTTTAGAGAAGAGTGATAGTCGTGTTTCCTTTTCCCATCCCTATCACTTTTGCCTAGCACATGACTTTCTACTGATCCAACCCACCCACCAGCAGAGATGGGATTCAGTTCCAGGATTCTGGTTCTAAAGCTACCCATCCTTGCTGCCCCCTAAAACTAATGTCACAGAAGAGGGCAGGCTTATATTGCTTTTATTGTTTTATATTATTAACTTTGTCATTCTTGTAAATGGAAGACTTGATTTGAGCATTCTTTGGCATTGCCTTTCTTTAGGACTGAAATGAAAACTGACCTTTTCCAGTCCTGTGGCCACTGCTGAGTTTTCCAAATTTGCTGGCATATTGAGTGCAGCACTTTCACAGCATCATCTTTTAGAATTTGAAATAGCTCAACTGGAATTCCATCACCTCCACTAGCTTTCTTTGTAGTGATGCCTTGTGAAACCCACTTGACTTCACATTCCAGGATGTCTGGCTCTAGGTGAGTGATCACACCATCATGATTATCTGGGTCGTGAAAATCTTTTTTGTATAGTTCTTCTGTGTATTCTTACCATATTCATTCCAATCTCAAAGAAAGGCAATGCCAAAGAATGCTCAAAGTATTGCACAATTGCACTCATCTCACACGCTAGTCCTGGAGAAGGGATAAGCTACCCACTCCAGTATTCTGGCCTGGAGAATTCCATGGATTGTATAGTCTATGAGGTCACAAAGAGTCTGACATGACTGAGAGACTTTCACTTCACTCACACACTAGTAAAGGAATGCTCAAAATTCTCCAAGCCAAGCTTCAACAGTACGTGAACCATGAACTTCCAGATGTTCAAGCTGGTTTTAGAAAAGGCAGAGGAACCAGAGATCAAATTTCCAACATCTGCTGGATCATCAAAAAAGCAAGAGAATTCCAGAAAAACATCTACTTCTGCTTTATTGACTATGCCAAAGCCTTTGACTGTGTGGATAACAACAAACTGTGGGAAATTGTGAAAGACATGGAAATAGCAGACTGCTTGACCTGCCACTTGAGAAACCTACAAGCAGGTCAGGAAGGAACAGCTAGAACTGGGCATGGAACAACAGACTGGTTCCAAATAGGAAAAGGAATACATCAAGGCTGTATATTGTCACGCTGCTTAAATAAGTTAAATACTTACATGCAGAGTACATCATGAGAAACGCTGGGCTGGATGAAGCACAAGCTGGAATCAAGATTGCAGGGAGAAATCTCAATAACCTCAGATATGCAGATGGCACCACTCTTATGGCACAAAGTGAAGAGGAACT
>SJYC01013371.1:0-25251 GCA_006408675.1 Madoqua kirkii | reverse complement strand
TGATCTTCATTTTTTTAATGTTGAGCTTTAGGCCAACTTTTTCACTCTCCTTTTTCACTTTCATCAAGAGGCTTTTTAGTTCCTCTTCACTTTCTGCCATAGGGTGGTGTGATCTGCATATCTGAGGTTATTGATATTTCTCCTGGTAATCTTGATTCCAGCTTGTGTTTCTTCCAGTCCAGCATTTCTCATGATGTACTCTGCATAGAAATTAAATAAGCAGGGGGACAATATACAGCCTTGACGTACTCCTTTTCCTATTTGGAACCATTCTGTTGTTCCATGTCCAGTTCTAACTGCTGTTTCCTGACCTGCATATACATTTCTCAAGAGGCAGGTCAGGTGATCTGGTATTCCCATCTCTCTCAGAATTTTCCACAGTTTACTATGATCCACACAGTCATTAGAAATCTTAAAGGAAAGGCACAGTACCTTTCTATGAGCCTGGTTCCAGGGCAGGGTTGGGGGTAGGGAACCAGTTGTTGAATGTGAATAATGGAAAGAGAGAGGGGAATGATAGGGTACAGAAATCACTCTATGATGCATGGATCTATGCAGCATTTGGAAATACTAGGAACATTTCATCTAGAGGGGAATTGGATTGCTGCTTCATATACTTGAAGGGATGTCAAGAGGAACCAGAGATCAAATTGCCAGCATCCGTTGGAAATCATGGAAAACGCAAGAGAGTTCCAGAAAAAAAATCTACTTCTGCTTTATTACACCAAAGCCTTTGTGTGGATCACAACAAACTATGGAAAATTCTTCAAGAGATGGGAATACCAGACCACCTGAACTGCCACCTGGGAAATGGATATGCAGGTCAGGAAGCAACAGTTAGAACTGGACATGGAACAACAGAATGGTTCCAAATCGGGAAAGGAGTACGTCAAGGCTGTATATTGTCACCTTGCTTATTTAACTTCTATGCAGAGTACATCATGAGGAATGCTGGGCTGGAAAAAGCACAAGCTGGAATCAAGATTGCCAGGAGAAATATCAATAACCTCAGATATGCAGATGACACCACCCTTATGGCAGAAAGTGAAAAGGAACTAAAAAGTCTCTTGATGAAAGTGAAAGAGGAAAGTGAAAAAGTTGGCTTGAAACTCAACATTCAGAAAACTAAGATCAGGGCATCTGGTCCCATCACTTCATGGGAAATAGATGGGTAAGCAATGGAAACGGTGACAGACTTTATCTTTTTGGGCTCCAAAATCACTGCAGATGGTACTGCAGCCATGAAATTAAAAGATGCTTGCTCCTTGGAAGAAAAGCTATGACCAAACTATATAGCATATTAAAAAGCAGAGACATTATTTTGCCAGCAAAGGTCCTATCTAATCAAAGCTGTGGTTTTTCCAATAGTCATGTATGGATGTGAGAGCTGGAGTATAAAGAAAGCTGAGCACCAAAGAATTGATGCTTTTGAACTGTGGTGTTGGAGAAGACTCATGAGAGTCCCTTGGACAACAAGGAGATCCAGCGAGTCAATCCTAAAGCAAATCAATCTGGAATATTCATTGGAAGGACTGATGCTGATGCTAAAGCTCCAATATTTTGGCCACCAGATGTGAAAAACTGACTGATTAGATGCTGGAAGCAATTGAAGGCAGGAGGAGAAGGGGATGACAGAGAATGAGATGGTTGGATGACATCACTGGACTCGATGGACATGAGTCTGAGCAAACTCTGAGAGTTGGTGATGGAACAGGGAAGCTTGGCATGCTGCCATCCATGGGGTCGCAAAGAGTCAGACAAGACTGAGTCACTGAACTGAAGTGTCAAGTGGGAGAGTAATTAAGAGTTGAGTAGAAGGAATTGCAGTTATTATGAGTGGTACCTCTGGCAAATTTTCTTAGGTTGCCATGGACTGGTACAGGTTACTCTTTCATTCAGGTGTTTTCAGCGTACATCAAAGACACTTGACAAGTATCTTAATTTATTCATTCTTTTTTTTTTTTTTACCTTCCTCGTAAGCTCTGTCAAGTTCCTTGTTATGGACTGAATTGTGTTCCCCTATTCATTTGTTGAAGTCCTAATCCACAGTGTGACTGAATTTGAAGATAGGGCCTTTGGAAAGGTAATTAAGGGTAAAATAGGTCATAAGGGTGGTGTCCTAATTCAGTGTGACTGGTGTCCATATGAGAAGGGGAGAAACACCAGGGATGGCCAGGCACAGAGAAAAGGCCACATGAGGATATAGCATGAAGAAGGCCAAGTGCAAGCCAAGAAAAAGCCTCAGGAAAAGCCCACCCCACTGGCACCTTGACCTTCAGTCAGTTCAGTTCAGTTCAGTTCAGTTGCTCAGTTATGTCCGACTCTTTGGAACCCAAGAATTGCAGCACGCCAGGCCTCCCTGACTCTTACTGAATGACTTCCCTTTCACTTTTCACTTTCATGCATTGGAGAAGGAAATGGCAACCCACTCCAGTGTTCTTGCTGGGAGAATCCCAGGGACAGGGGAGCCTGGTGGGCTGCTGTCTATGGAGTCACACAGAGTCAGACACGACTGAAGTGACTCAGCAGCAGCAGCAGGCCTCCCTATCCATCACCAGCTCCTGGAGTTCACTCAGACTCACATCCATCGAGTCCGCGATGCCATCCAGCCGTATCATCCTCTGTCATCCCTTTCTCCTCTTGCCCCCAATCCTTCCCAGCATCAGAGTCTTTTCCAGTGAGTCAACTCTTTGCATAAGGTGGCCAAAGTACCTGAGTTTCAGCTTTAGCATCATTCCTTCCAAAGAAATCCCAGGGCTGATCTCCTTCAGAATGGACTGGTTGGGTCTCCTTGCAGTTCAAGGGACTCTCAAGAGTCTTCTCCAACACCACAGTTCAAAAGCATCAATTCTTCGGCGCTCAGCTTTCTTCACAGTCCACATCTTACATCCATACATGACCTCTGGAAAAACCATAGCCTTGATGTCTAGATGGACCTTTGTTGGCAAGATAATGTCCTTGCTTTTCAATATGCTATCTAGGTTGGTTATAACTTTTCTTTCAAGGAATAAGCATCTTTTAATTTCATGGCTGCAATCACCATCTGCAGTGATTTTGGAGCCCAAAAAATGAACTTAGGCTTTTGGAACTGCGAGAAAATAAAATTCTGTTGTTTAAGCCACCGTCTATGGCATTTTGTTATGGAAGCCCTCACAAACTAAACACAGCCCTGCATTCCTTGGCATGTTACACTGGGATTTAAAGTGACAGGAAACCCAGATAATGCTGAAGTTGGCTTTTGAATCACAAGATTTTACACTTTGTTGTAATGTATTGTATTTCAAAAGTAGTGTGGGTTAGTGTGCTTTAGGCAGGTATTGATATAGAATGAGAGAAGAGGTATTTATATTAGCTTCTTTGATTTTATGAAAAACTCAGGATTCTGAAAGATGTTTTCATTTACTAAATAGCACATTAGGAAGAGTAATTCATAGATAATATAGAAATACCTTTATTAAATAGTCCTTTGTTATAAGATTTCTTCTGTTTGAAGTGATTACTGATAATGATCATAATGATAAGCCAAGACTGACAGTGTGACGTGGATTGATTTTTCAGCTCTTATCTACCAAATCCCTAACTCAGGCTTTTACTCTGGGTAGAACTCGGCTTTTGAGCATGTAAATAAATGGAACTTGGATATACAGAAAGAGAATGTTCTCATCTAGGTATCATTACACGAGGTATTTTCTCTATATAGAACTCGGAAGGATTCATTTGTAAAAACAGCATGAATGGTAAGTTCCCCCAGTGTTAAACTTATAATCTTAGGATAAAGTCCCCATGAACAGAGGTTTGGTAAGTGCTGTATGGCACAGTCATATACTGGAGGACACACAGTGTTGGACTCAACTAGAGTTTTGGATTTGTCGAGTGGTTAAGATGAGTGGAGGGAGAGACTCAAGGCCACAAGCAGGCGAGGAGAAGATGATGATATTTAGGCTGGCTGTGGAGTGCAAGTTAGGTCAGGAGGCCAGTGAACCGAGGGGGAGGGGGAGGTTGTGTGAGGGAAAGTGGCAAAGAGGCGGGACCGAAGGGCTCTAGGTCCTGGGAGTTGTCAGAGACTTGTTGAGATCAGGGTACCAATCAGAGAGTGCTAGGCATACAGGAGGTGGTAATTTGTAAGTAGTGTCTATGAAACTAAGGTTATGGAACAGTTAACAGCTGTTGGTAATAAGAAGGCATTCAGTTAGATCTTAGAGTATGTAATTTTGAGAGGATGGAAGATAAGTTCACTTGGAAAGAAAGATACAAAGAACGGGGGCTTCCCTGTGGCTCAGCTGGTAAAGAGTCTGCCTGAAATGCGAGAGACCTGTGTTCAATGCCTGGGTTGGGAAGATACCCTGGAGAAGGGAAAGGCTACCCACTCCAGTATTCTGGCCTAGAGAATTTCATGAACTATATAGTCCATGGGATTGCAAAGAGTCGGACACCACAGAGCAACTTTCACTTTCACACAAAGAACTGAGGCCAGGATTGTTGTTCAGTCCCTCAGTCGTGTCTGACTCTTTGCAACCCCATGGACAGGCCAGGATGGTGGCAGGGTTATCAGCATGGGTACTGAGATCACCAGGAGCTGAGAGAGAGGAGTTGAGAGTAATGGTGAGCCTAGAGCTAAAACCATCAGAAAGTTGGGAAAGTGACCTGAACAACCCAGAGTGACACCCACTATTCCTGGGGCTCTTGCTTTCTGTGCATCTAACCTGACCTGTCATTTTTTTCTTCATTGCAGAAAAGAATTCTAAATTCTTTGTCTTCCCCAAGTTCGTGTAGTTTCTGCTTCGTTGGTGCCTATTATCCGGCCCTCTTGCCTAGGAGCTCTTTTGTGATCTTCCTTTAAAACTGCAGTTGCTTCACTGAGTTAAAAAAAAAAAAAAATTCCAGTGCTATTTTGGGTTATAATTTTCACCTTATCCGCTTCTGTGGTTACATTTCTTTTCCTGCTGCGTTTTCCTCAGAGGGAGTTTTGCTGCTCTTTTCCAGTTTTTTATAGTCTTCTGTATGGTTGCTGTGTCTGTTCTTTCTGTTGGTATTCAGTGGAGTGAGTGTGCTTTTCCAGGCTGTGAAGGGAGAGGGAGGAGCCAGACGCGACTCTAGGGCCCCTTCCTCTCGGGGCTGCCCTGAGGCCCTGTTGCTTTCCCCCTCCGCCTCTCTGAGCCTAGCCTGGTGTAGGAGGGCTTTCCCCTCTAGCCCTGGTATCCCCCCCATCTCTCCATTGACTCCCAGTGTTCAGCTGCTTTTTCTAAGGTGTCCCTTTCCTCTTAGAGAAAGGTGACACTTTAAGAGATGGGTAGCCTGGGGGCCCGAGGATGGTCCCAGCCTCCCATTTCCACCTCCCCCAGCAGAGTGAGGCCCTCGATCCTTCTCAGCACTGCTCCTGGACCCCTCCTCGGGGTGCATCGCCTTCTTGTGCTGGTGGATACTTGGGGGTGACATTTTGGAGCTCTGTCTCCCCTGTTCTCATCTGCAACACCCCCTCACTCCCTGTCCACACACGTGGCTTCTCACCCAGGATCTGCTCTTTGCTGTTCCTTTTGGCCACATGTACATATTTTTGACGACTTTTTTGCTGTCTTGGTTTCTCTGAAAATATAACGTGGGTAGGATTTCTCCCCCCACCCCCACTCTGTTCTTTATGGCTTGGGGAGGGAAGAAGAGGCAGTAACATGTGACAGCAGAAATTCAGCCTGAGGTTAACAGTTGAGGAAGCACTGTCATTTATGCCGGAGGGGGATTCCTCACGTGGCTAATACAGCAGCTGCTTTTGGAGCAGGGGGAGGCCATCAGCAGATGACAGGAAGGAAGCTCGCCCAAGAGGTGAGGTGGGCTGAGGAAGGCTGGAAAACCAGAAGGAGTAAGGCTTCCCCGCTGGCAAGCCCCCTGTGTTATCTGTGTACACAGACCACCCTCTCAAGGGGCCGCATCCTCCTCTGGGCCTCTGTTAACTCCTGATTCTAGACTCCCTCTGACTAGGTCAGCTGGGCAGGCCCATGTGACAAGGTGTTAGGTCTGAACGTCTTTGCTAAGTCAGAGCTTCAGATTCCAAAGAGTACTTTGGATACAGTTGGCAAATGACTCGCTTTTTTGTACTTTGTTCATTTTTAAGAACCATGACATCAAATTTAACTTTTTGTTAGTCTACAGAAGCTTTAAAATGCCTGAAATTGCAACTTTGTTACACTGTGTGCCTTTCTTGAAATATCTGGGAAGAAAACCAATGAGGAATTTAAAATTAAGTGTGTTCTAGATGAGAGACTGCTTCATGGAAGCAGGACTTGCCTGTGGGTGTTGGAGTACCAGGAGGGCGAGTGCAGTAAACCAGAGGGCTTGGCCCTGGCCGCACCAGCTTCACCTTCAGCTTCTCAGCTCAAGACTCATTCTTTAGAAGATCCTTCTTTTTCCTCCCCACCATGCACATCAGTTCTTTCACTCTTGAAATAGATAAGCTCCCTGTTCAGGTCACAAGACAACATACTGGGGGAAAAAGCCCATAATTATTTCAGTAGTTTTCTTTCAGATTTTCTAATGAGTTTTTCTACTTACCATGTGCTTTTTACAGTATACTTTTCTTGGTTTTTCCTGATATAAGAAAATAAACCTAGATGACTTGATTTTTTTTTTTTCTTTCTTCAAACCTTTTTGTGTTCAGAGTTATTTTCAACCAGCTGATGCAGGTATTTTTTCATGGTACATTATCTTACGCACCTTGTACAGAGTAATGATTAGCCCAACCTAATGATTCTAACTCTGATTATTGTGAAGTTACCAGTAATAGCATCTTGTGTTCTTTTATTAGGTTAGTACAAAAGTAATGCAGTTTCAGACAGTGCATTTTAATCATTATCTGTTCAGTTCAGTCACCTAGTCATGTCCAACTCAGCGACTCCATAGACTACAGCACACCAGGCTTCCCTGGCGATCACCAACTCCCGAAGCTTACTCAAACTCATGTCCATCGAGTCGGTGATGCCATCCAACCATCTCATCCTGTCGTCTCCTTCTCCTCCTGCCTTCAATCTTTCCCAGCATCAGGGTCTTTTCCAGTGAGTCAGTTCTTTGCATCAGGTGGCCAAAGTATTGGAGTTTCAGCCTCAGCTTCAGTCCTTCCAATGAATATTCAGGACTGATTTCCTTTAGGATTGACTAGTTAAATCTCCTTGCAGTTATGACTAGGCTCAAACACATCTGAATTAATCAGAATAGGAACCATTACAATCAACCCATTCTTGCTTATTTGAGAAATAAGTTTGTATATTCCTGTAGCATAAAAATTTGTGCTTCAAGTTTCAGCAAACTGTTAGAAAGCATTTTCTGCATCCTGCTGGTTGTGAAAGCGTTTTCCCCGCAAAAAGTTGTTGAGTCGCCTGAAGATTGGTCGTCAGCTGACGAGAGGTCAGGTGAACGTGGTGGATGAGGCAAAACCTCGTAGCCCAAGTCGTTCAACTTTTGAAATGTTGGTTGTGCAATGTGTGGTCGGACACTGTTGTGGAGAAGAACTGGGCCCTTTCTGTGGACCAGCACTGGCTGAAGGCGTTGCATTTTTCAGTGCGTCTCATCAATCTGCTGAGACCACTTCTCAGAGGTGATGGTTTCACCAGGATTCAGAAAGCTGTAGTGGATCAGCCTGGCAGCAGACCACCAAATAGTGACCACGACCTTTTTTTGATGCAAGGTTGGCTTTGGGAGGTTTTTTGGAGCTGCTTCTCAGTCCAGCTACTTAGCTGGTCATCGCTCGCTGTCGAGTAAAATCCATTCTTTTGCCACACCTCACAATCAGGTTGAGAAATGGTTCATTGTTGTTGAGTAGAATAAGAAAAGACAGCACTTCAAAATGATGATTTCTTTGATTTGCAGTCAGCTTATGAGGAACCCACTTATAGAGCTTTTTCACCTTTTCAATTTGCTTTGAATGCCGACTGACTGGGATGTTGATGCTGAGTTCTTCTGCAGTTTCTCATGTAGTTGTAAGAGCATCACCTTTGATGATTGCTCTTAACTGGTCATTGTCAATGATGGCTGGCCAGTGTGCTCATATTCAAGGCTTTCGTCTCCTTTGCAAAACTTCCTAACCACTATTGCACTGTACGTCATTGGCAGTTCATGGGCCAGATTGTTGATGTTGCAAGTTGTCTCCACTGTTTACGACCCATTTGGAACTTGAAAAAAAAAATTGCTTGAATTTGCTCTTAGTCTTTGAGATGATTGAATGACATCACCGACTCAGTGGACATGAGTTTGAATAAACTCTGGAAGTTGGTGATGGACAGGGAGGCCTGGCGTGCTGCAGTCCACAGGGTGATTTCAAAGAGTCAGGTGTGACTGAACTGAACTGAAAAACAAATACAAAGTAAACAGCAAGTAATGCATTAGCAAAAAAGCACAAAGCAAGAAATGTCCATTAAAATGATATATAACATAACCACATTTGTTTAAGAATGTATTCCAGTATCAAACAGCAAAGTTCAACAGTGCGAAACCACAATTACTTTTGCACCAACTGAATAGAAATCTATGCCATTTTGTAATGTTTTTATATATACCATCTTTTATAATATTGATGCTTAAAAGCACCCTTTAAAACAGATGGTTTGATAGATGAGGAAAGCCTGGAGGCTAAAACAGCATTTGTTTTTATTTAGAGTTTGTTTAATATTTAGTAGGGTTTTTTCCTATTAATAGCTCAGTTTCTCACTTGTATGTAACTGCTAGACATGGTCACTGTTAGGTAACAGCTGACTTCCTTCCTAATTTGAGGTTATAACTATCTTGTCTTGATTTATATTTACCATTATATCTACAATTCTCATAACTTGTCAGAGTTTATTAGATTTCAATACCCTCCTACAGCATGTTTCACATTAGGTAATATATGTTAATAAGAATATTCTTATTCTTCATTTTGTTGTAAGAACATCACCTTCAATGATTGCTCCTAATTGGTCATTGTGTACTTCCAATGGCTGGCTGCTGTGCTCATCTGTGACTTCCAGAAGGAAAACATTAAGTCTCCTCATAGTAAGCTCTTTCTGTTTCCAGTACAAAGCCCTGACATACATTGCCCCGAGCTGAAGTTCCTGATGACTGAGGACGAGGTGATTTTCCCTCCACTCGCCTGAGGCAGTTATAGCTTGGAGAGATGAGATCAGTTGCCCAAGGTCAGCAGCCAGGAAGGAGTGAGTTCAGGTTTCCAAATCAAGCTGTCTGGCTCCCAGACTGCTTGCTGGTCAGTGTTAAACTCGACTTCCTCTGTGTGATGTGGGTGAGATTTGAGTCAGAATCTCTAAACCACTTGCCCACGTGTTTCAATAACCGTTACTTTTTTTCCCACGATTGACAGTTTCAGCTGAGTTATTTTGGATTGAGCAACACAGCTATTTTGTGCTGAAAAAGCAGGTGGTTGTATTCTGTTCTCTGTTATTTGGAGACATTTCTTTGAAGGTGGTCTATGTGCCTTTTAGGGCTAACTCAGGGTATCCCCAAAGCCTGGCTACTCTCACTGGTCAGACAGTGTCCTCCCTGGTCCTCTGGGAATTCTGACAGGTGGAAAAGTGCACAGCCTCAGATAGCATGCCTATAGTTGTATTGACAGGGGAAAAAAAAAACCCTTTGCTATGAAGCAGTTTTTTCCTTAGGTCATCCGCTAGATGGCAGCAGACTCTTACAGAACACAGTGGGTGTTTGGTAGAGAAAAGAGTGAAGAGGCAGAAAGGGCATGGTTTGAGTTTTGTATAAACAATAATGTGCTTTTCCTGGATATGTAGGAAATGATATTCTCCTTGTCTTATGAAAAATGTAATATACTTTAATGTTACCTCTCTAGTAGTAATAGTGCAAAGAGTTGTAGATTGTGAATAATGCAAAAATTTGTTCATTGTCTTCTTGTAGTGGTGCATCTTGATTTAATTCTATCTCAGTGTATTAGGTAAGTTTTTCTTCAAGTAACTGTTTATAGTCATGGAAAAAATTCCTTAATTTTCGTGTTTCACAAGGGTGTTTTTTTTTTTTCTTTCAAATTAGACATTTGCCAGTAAAAATGAATATGACTAGACATGACTTGGGAGAAGCTAGGAATGATTATCAGTTATTTTAGATCACTATCCTGTGTGTTACCTACCTAGAAACCTCTTTTTTGTCTGTCTGTCTCTAAACCAGTCTTTTTGTAAACATTTTTGAACATGTCAACATGAGTAAGGCAAGAGATCATATAAGCCACCATCCTAAAGCTAGGAGATAGTCAGAAACTGGAGAGTAATAAAATAGATTGGTAACAATATATCAGTTACTCTGCAAAAATGTTCATCCAATAAAATGAAAAAGTAACCATAATTGTTTCTAAACTAATGTGAGAAGAGCAGCAGTTAAAAATAATAACTGACACAAACCAGCACCTTTAATGTACCGGTATCATTTTGTTGTTGTTTAGTCTCTCAGTCATGTCTAATTTTTTGCGACCCCATGGACTGCAGCTCGCCGGGTTTCCCTGTCCTTCACCATCTCCTGGAATTTGCTCAACTCATGTCCATTGAGTCGGTGATGCCATCCAACCATCTCATCCTCTGCTGTCCCCTTTTTCGTCTGCCTTCAATCTTTCCCAGCATCAGGGTCTTTTCCAGTGAGTCAGTTCTTCACATCAGGTGACCAAAGTATTGGAGTTTCAGCTTCAGCATCAGTCCTTCCAATGAATATTCAGGACTGATTTCCTTTAGGATTGACTGGTTGGATCTCCTTGCTCTCCAAGGGACTCTCAAGAGTCTTCTCCAACACTGCAGTTCAAAAACGTCAGTTCTTCAGCATTTAATCTTCTTTACGGTCCAACTCTCACATCATGATTACTAGAAAAACCATAGTTTTGACTATATGGACCTTTGCTGGCAAACTAATGTCTCTGCTCTTTAATATGGTGTCCAGGTTTGTTATAGCTTTTCTTCCAAGTACCAAGTGTCTTTTAATTTCATGGCTGCAGTCACCATCTGCAGTGAGTTTGGAGCCCAAAAAGATAAAGTCTGTCACTGTTTCCACATCTGTTTGCATGAAGTGATGGGACCAGATGCCATGATCTTAGTTTCTTGAATGCTGAGTTTTAAGCTGGCTTTTTCACTCTCCTCTTTCACCTTCATCAAGAGGCTCTTTAGTTCCTCTTCGCTTTCTGCCATAAAGGTGGCATATTCTTTCTGAAAATTGCAGAAGTTCAACTTCCTATACTCAGTGGAAGACTTGCAGCACTGCTCAAGTGTGAAATAGACTTAGTAACATAGTGTGTACTTAGTACACACAAGTACCATACTGAACTCAGTTATGATTACAAAGTTTTAGTAGTTTTTACTAATTTAGGACAAGGATCAGCCTATTTTTACTATAAATGGCCAAATAGTAAACATTTTAGGCTTTGCAACACACATATGGTCTCTTGTGTATTCATCATAGTTGTTTTGGTTTTTGTTAACCTTTTCAAAATGTAACAACCATTCTTAGCTGGAGGGCTGTATAAAATGAGGCTGAAAGCCCCCACAGGCCATATATGGCTGACACTGATGTAAGAGGGTGATGCTGGTCTTATGGAACATGATGTCTATGGAATCTTGCTCACACGGCCTGAAGAAAGGACTGGTGTTTATTTCCTCATCAGCTGCAGTAGGGCAGAAGGCTCCTTGTGGTCCATGGTAGGCCTTGAAATGTGCTTTGAACACCAGTTGAAACACCAGAGCGTCTCAGCTCAACTCCTTCAATTTTGCACACTTATTTTCCTTTCTTTGCTTTGGCAGCTATCATACCTGGATTAGGAAATAGTCTTTTTTAAAGTCTTTTCCTCTTAGCCCTTTTAGCGCTCTGAAAAATACTGTTTTAGAAACTAAGAAGTCTACAATCTAATCCCAGCTCTTCTACTTAAAAATAGCCATAATTTCTTGAACAAATCAGTTATTCTGTCTGGTATGCAACTTCATGTGTGTAATAAAATTGAACTAATACCATATAATATTTCTCTGAATTTGATTCGGTAATTTCAGATGTGTGTTTCCATAGGTTCTTCATCACCTGATCAGATGATACCTTCACTTGTTCCGCAAGTTTGTGTGCTTAGTCACTCAGTTGTGTGTGACTCTTTGCAACCCCATAGACTGTAGCTTGCCAGGCTCCTCTGTCCATGGAATTTTCCAGACAAGAATAGTGGAGCCTGTTGCCATTTTCTCCTCCAGGGTATCTTTCCCACCCAGGGATCAAACCTGCATTTCATGCGTCTCCTGCATTGGCAGGTGGATTCTTCACCACTGTAGCACCTAGGAAGCCTGCTCCTCAAGTTTAGAGCCGTACAGATTAAAGAAACAGGAATGATTGTTGATGTCCAGAAATCCTGGTGGATAGTAGGTACCCAGACCATGTTGAATGAATAAGTAATAAAGGAACATACCTACCTCTCTGAACTTTCTTCTTATATATGCCTTGTATTTTAGAAATACATAAGACTTATTATATAAGATTCAGTCTTTCTGATGCTAATTTGTGGCTCAGTTTAAAAATATTCATTGAGTGTCAACAATATGGTAGATACAAAAGATTTGATAATGAACAGTGAATACCTAGTTCTTGCCTTTAGGAGTTTATTTACCCTTGTGGTTGGGGGAACCAGTTGATAATCTGAATATCAAGTTATGTTTTAAGTATGATATCGAGGTTCAAATCTCCAAAGTAAAGTGTCTGGTACCTTGCACTTCAAAAATAATACAAATGCCTCCTCCATTAGGCTGTTTGGATTGTCCTTCAATAGAACGCCTATACATGGGTCCTTGTCTGAAACATTATGAGAGCGTTTATACTATGTATTGATACTTTTCCCCCTCCTTTTCTAGACTGCATACCGCTTGAGTGTAGGAGGCCTTGTTTTACATTTGCATCCATGAAAAACATTGAGTACTCAGTTTATTAAATGCACTCTATTAGGCAAAGCTGAATGGTTGCCTTTCTAAGAAGCTTCATTTTATGAGGTACTGTGTTATTCAAATTATTGTTTAGAGTGAAAAGAAAGTTGTCAGCTAAAGCATTTGACGACTTGTAAGCAACTTCAGAATTTATGGAACCTCAATAGCATTCAGTCAGTCTAGATTTTGATTATAAGTACCTAAGCTAGTTTTATGAGTCTGGTCTTTCTTTTCTTGTGATTGTTGCTGAGACTCTGTCATTATTAATCATGTGATTACTCATAATGGAGGCCAGCAAAGCTCAAGGACTCAGAATGGTTTTGTGACTGTACTGTCCAATTTGTTCCCCCTAAGGACTGATTCTGTAATGATACTTCCCAGTGGTGCTATTATAAACCAAAAAGATCCAGTGTCATAAGAATTTGGGGTATCAGATGGCCAAAAATACCCATTATAAATCATCTCTTTTGTTTTCTATAAGGAACATATTTCTCCTTTTTTTCATATTTAAGCTTGAAAAAATTAAAAAGCCCCGTTTAGCAGGGTGCTGCTATTGCTCATACAACCCGCACTCCTCTCCCATCTCCACTGACAGGCAGAACCAAGACGTGTATTTCCTGCTTCCAGTGCTAGGTCTGTTTGGTGATTTCCAGTCTATGCCTCCTCTGATTCAGCAAGATGGGGGTCATAGTATTTCCTTAGTCTGCGGACCAGAGTTTAAGTGTAACTGCTAACAACATGCCCCTATAAAACAGTGGAGAATAGAGATAGGGAAGGAAACAAATAGTTAAAATATCTAAGTATCCACATTACGGAGCAAGGAACAGAATATTGACACGTGCTGTAGTCTGCCGCTTAATGGCTGGAAACAAGGCTGCAGTTTCTACTAATCCTTTTCTCCTGGATAGCTCTTCCATGTTCCTTTTACCTTCTTTCTGTACCTCGGCTGTGGAGTAACCCAGACTTTCAAACCCAGATCCTTGTTGCTCCTGCTCACGTGTTAGATCATACTAACTTAGAATTCTGATTGAAGATGGCAGAATTAGCTAGTTCCCTCCAGCTCATTTCCCAAGGTTTGTTTATGCTTCTCCCTCTGACTTTGCCCTGGGCACACTTTTACTTCCCCTTGATAATGACCTCAGTGGACATTGTGCTACCGTGGCCCCAAGTGGCCCCATGTGGTCTCAGCTTCCACGCAGGTGGAGCCGTGGTTACACTCCTTATTTGAATATTGTCTCTCAATCATTTCAAGGGATGAAAGAAAAGTTTGTAAATGGGTAGTTAGATGTAAATATGAACTATTTCTCTTTACTTTCGCACTTTACATCCTAAATCTGAGTTTTCTTTGTGGATATGGGTGAAGCAGCACCAGAGAGTGGTGGGTCTTTGTGAGCATAAAGGTCCCGTGGGATCGCATTTCAGCTTCCCAAGATACTGTCTCTCGGGTAACACCATAACTGAGTCTTCAGAAGGCCATTAGACATTCTAGAAATCCAGCAGCTTCCAGATAAAGGAGTACTGGCAGACCAAGGAATTCTTGGTCTTTGGAAGCTCTGTTTTATATATATATATACATTTTTTTTTTTTCTCTCTCTCTCTCTGTTAAATTGAGTGTCTTGGCCAGGAGCACTGGTGGGTGGAATGATTCTGATTGATACCTGGATTCAGAAGCCAGTGGGATCATGTTGGGAGGGCAGCAGAAGCAGCAGTACAGAGTCCATAGTGCTGCTATTTCAGTCAATATAAAATTCCACCTCCACCAAGATGGAAGGGCTCTGATCGCCTTGCCGCTGGGTGACTGGCTCATAACCCCCAAGAATGGTGCCATATTGTATATTTACTTTTGATTGCAAACTGGTACATGGCATTGTCGACAATCATGTTAATCTGAGGAAGGGGAAGTCCGTGTTGGCAAACCTGTAAGTAGTTTGTAATTCTTAAACCATTCCTGGTTGTTTATTCCATTGAACAAGGACTGCAGGAGCTGGAGTGAGAGGCAGGCTGACTAACATCCAAAACCTAGAAAGAGACGCATCAACAAGACAGTGAAAGTGTTTGTCACTCAGTCGTGCCTGACTCTTTGCAACCCCACAGACTATAACCCACTAGGCTCCTCTGTCCCTGGAATTCTCTAGGCGAGAATACTGGAGTGGGTAGCCATGTCTTCCAAGGGGGATCTTCCCTCCCAGGAGTCGAACCCAGGTCTCCTGCGTTGCAGGCAGATTCTTTACTGTCTGAGCCACCAAGGAAGAACCTGTCAACAAGATAACATGACACCTAATATGTAGCAGGCAACTCAAGTCACTGGGTCACCCAGCATATCACTGTTTACTTTTTATCCAAAGATCAGTAGTAAGACTAGAACGATTCCTCAAAAGGGTAATATTGGCTTGACGAAGAGCATCATTTTGCTCAGTGAATCTAAGGGACTTCTGTTGATTTTTTCCTAGTGGACCTTGCCACTAGTTTTATACAGAACCCTGAAATTCCACAGGTTCTGGAGTTACCATTGGATCAAGCAGGTCACTGAAGCCAAGCTGTAGAACTGCTTATGCCACCAACGATTCCTCAAAGGGTAATATTGGCTTGACGAAGAGCATCATTTTGCTCAGTGAATCTAAGGGACTTCTGTTGATTTTTTCCTAGTGGACCTTGCCACTAGTTTTATACAGAACCCTGAAATTCCACAGGTTCTGGAGTTACCATTGGATCAAGCAGGTCACTGAAGCCAAGCTGTAGAACTGCTTATGCCACCACTTGAACTAGCAGGATAGCCTTTTCTGTTGGGGAGTTGAAGCCAAAGCCAGCAGCCTTTTAGGGCTTTCAGTAAAATGGATTGGAGCCACATATAAAGTCTCACTAAGCCGTATTTTCCCATTTGTATTTGAGACTGCAAAGAAGAGCAATTTGTCATTTACTCTGCTGGAGTATATCAATGATCCAGCGGATCAATGGGCCAAGATTCTTCACTAAGGAAACAGGTTTCCACATTAATTTATCTTCTGTCTGCTGGCATACCTCCATTCTTCCAAGGCACCTAAGAGAACATATGGGTTCTCACTTTGCAGATTTTAAAAGCACATGAAAGCAATGTATTGGACTTGTATAGTGTCCTGTAGGAGGAAAGGCTCAATAATCTTGACATCTGACTTGTACAGTGATAAACAGGGTGTATAACCCTAAGATAAGACATTGAAGGCTTGCCGCCCACCCCATCCAGCTGAAAGCATATTCCTCTTGTTTTCTATTTTTTAGGATAGAGCAAAAAGTGTTTACCATATCAGAAGGTTTGTATAAGGTGCCAGCAATTTTGATGATGTGTTCTAGCAAAGAGATCACATTTTGAGGAGTATCGCAATTGGAGTCACCATTTAAAGAAGCCTCTGCTAGCCATCGTTACTACTAATGTTTGCCTTCCTCATCCTCTGGACAGGCCAGTCAAATGGGCGTAGGAGAGGCTTCACAGCTCTCAGCTCTTGTCAGATCTTCCTGACATTTCTGGGCAGTGAACAGGAAGAGGTGTGGCTGATAGTCTTCTGTTTGGTTGAAGTGTAGAGCCCTGGGGCTCCCAGTTATGTCCTCCTTTGCATATGAGCCCTTCTCAGGGAGGAAGGATGAAGACTGGGGTTGCTGAGTGTATTTACAAAAACCAGGGAAATAACCATTTGGTGGACTTAAGCTCCCTCACACTGGGTCTATCAGAAGCATGTCTACTTAATTTCTTTTTAATGGCCAAACAATTTTATATAGCGTCCATGCATTAAAATTATTTGTCCTTTCTAGGATTGACACTTTTTAGTCTTTTTTTTTTATGCTATTCATGTTTTCAGTGAATATTATTAAAGGTACTGTTCCTGGCCTGCTTTTGTACTGGCTTGTCTGACCTTTCCTCAGTTATTTCTGATTCTTTCTACATGATGGATATTACTCCTCCCTGTGTCTTTACCTTTACGAAGACTTTTGCGTATTGATTATATTATCATCTGCTTATTTTGCTTGACTTTTTCCAATCTGATATATTAAAAGATGACTGTCAATGAAGTTGAACTTCTCATGTGTTTATTTGCTTGTCATTATTTTAAGATGGTACCTTTTACCTTTTATTCATTGGACTATTTTTGTATTTCCAACTTACAGGAATTTTTTTCTATATTAAGAATATTAACCCCTTTACTCATCATATGCTGCAGGCCTTTTCTCCCATGTACACACATATGTTACTTGTATGGATTTGTAATAAAGATACATATTTTTCATATAACATTTAAACTTTTTGTGTATTTATTGCCAGTTTGATAATATTTTCCTTCATAGTTCTTAGTTTTGTATTATACTTGGTTAATATTTTTTACCTGTGCCAAAATCATAAATAAGATTGTATAATAAGTACATTTTTATAGTTTTATGTAGCAGTTTAATAGTTTCAATTCTTAGTGTTTAAATTATTAACTTTTTACAGATTTATTTTGCTTCATGAGGTAACATTGAGTTCTCTGTTTTAACCCCCAAATGATTGGTCAGGTTTTCTCATGTCATTTATTGAACAGTCTTTTTTTCACTTCAGTTCAGTTCAGTCGCTCAGTTGTGTCCAACTCTTTGCGACCCCATGAATCACAGCACGTCAGGCCTCCCTGTCCATTACCAACTCCCAGAGTTCACTCAAACTCACGTCCGTTGAGTCAGTGATGCCATCCAGCCATCTCATCCTCTGTCGCCCCCTTCTCCTCCTGCCCCCAATCCCTCCCAGCTTCAGGGTCTTTTCCAATGAGTCAACTCTTCACATGAGGTGGCCAAAGTACCATGGCCTTTTTAAAAGACAAGAATCCTCTCGAAATAATGATAAATGCCTGCATCAGTTTGTCTTACCAGCATACTTTTTTCGAAAGTGAAAGCTTTAAACTAAGGTAGCCTAGGAGAATCTGCTGAGGTTGAGAAGGAAATATATAACTTATTGTACAAAGCAGCCATAAGTTTAAAACAGCAAATAAAGTTTCTCATCTCACAAAAGAAAAGGTCTATTACCCAAAAAAAAAAAGGCAAAAAGAAATTCCTTTGTAATTAGCTGAATGGTTAACAGTTGCTATATGTTTCCTCTCCAGTATTTATATTTTCCATCTTTGACTTGAAAGCAATATTCATTACATCATCCTGAGTGAACAAAAGTAATTCTGTGTTTTGGAATACAATCATTCCCTTGATCCCATAAATAAACAATGACTTTTTTAAAGCATTTAGGCTATATAAATAAATGACTTCTTTTAAATGAAAAAGAATGGGTGGGTTGGATCATTTTTCCCTAGTTCTTGGAAATGTGAAAGTTCTTTACTTTGAGATGGATTTTCAACTTATCTCTGCTTGCCATTTTATTTGCGTACATAAATGTATAAAACTAGAACCTTCCCCTTTGTAAAGAGCCTTTTTATTACTATTGTTACAGTGGTAGACTTCTGAATGGTGAACTTAGCATGAAATATTTAAAACCTACAGAAGAGTAGAGGTATAGTACAGTGATCTTTTTATATACACTTTACCTGGGTTCACCAGTTGTTGACATTTTTCAACTTTTGTTTAGTCTTTCTCTCTCCAGATTCAATTCAAGTTTCTCTAGTCATCTCTACAACTTTTTAAAAATAGTTTTGTAGGTTTTTCCTTTTTTTTCTGAATCAGAAGCCAGTCAAAAATTGTATACTGAGTGTTTTAGTAACTTCTCCTCCTGCCCCCAATCCCTCCCAGCTTCAGGGTCTTTTCCAATGAGTCAACTCTTCACATGAGGTGGCCAAAGTACCATGGCCTTTTTAAAAGACAAGAATCCTCTCGAAATAATGATAAATGCCTGCATCAGTTTGTCTTACCAGCATACTTTTTTCGAAAGTGAAAGCTTTAAACTAAGGTAGCCTAGGAGAATCTGCTGAGGTTGAGAAGGAAATATATAACTTATTGTACAAAGCAGCCATAAGTTTAAAACAGCAAATAAAGTTTCTCATCTCACAAAAGAAAAGGTCTATTACCCAAAAAAAAAAAGGCAAAAAGAAATTCCTTTGTAATTAGCTGAATGGTTAACAGTTGCTATATGTTTCCTCTCCAGTATTTATATTTTCCATCTTTGACTTGAAAGCAATATTCATTACATCATCCTGAGTGAACAAAAGTAATTCTGTGTTTTGGAATACAATCATTCCCTTGATCCCATAAATAAACAATGACTTTTTTAAAGCATTTAGGCTATATAAATAAATGACTTCTTTTAAATGAAAAAGAATGGGTGGGTTGGATCATTTTTCCCTAGTTCTTGGAAATGTGAAAGTTCTTTACTTTGAGATGGATTTTCAACTTATCTCTGCTTGCCATTTTATTTGCGTACATAAATGTATAAAACTAGAACCTTCCCCTTTGTAAAGAGCCTTTTTATTACTATTGTTACAGTGGTAGACTTCTGAATGGTGAACTTAGCATGAAATATTTAAAACCTACAGAAGAGTAGAGGTATAGTACAGTGATCTTTTTATATACACTTTACCTGGGTTCACCAGTTGTTGACATTTTTCAACTTTTGTTTAGTCTTTCTCTTCCAGATTCAATTCAAGTTTCTCTAGTCATCTCTACAACTTTTTAAAAATAGTTTTGTAGGTTTTTCCTTTTTTTTCTGAATCAGAAGCCAGTCAAAAATTGTATACTGAGTGTTTTAGTATTTTGTGTTTTTAATTTAGAAAGCTTTCCTGCTTTTACATTTTTTTTGTGTGACATTGATATTTTAAGAAGTACAGTTCAGTTGTTTTGTAGATTATCACATAATCCAAGTTGGTCTGATTTCTTTCTCATGATTGTGTGTGGTGTGTGCTCGGTTGCCCATAGATTCCAGTTAAATATTTTGGCAAGAAAAATACATAGGTCATTTTGTGACTTTCTTGTTGCATCATGTCAGGAGGCTCATAATACTAGTTTGTACGATTGGTGATCCTAAATTTGGTCATTTGTTTTAAGCAACAGATTAATCTTCTATAAAGTTAGCCCAAGTTAATGATATGTATGTGATGATAATTTGAGGTCATGTGAGTATTCCCATGGTTTTAGCATCCTTTGATTCTTGCTTGAATTGCTTATTACATAGACGGTTGAAAAATATTTATTCTAATTTTGTTATTCCTCCTGCATTTATTAACTGTAATTCACTCACTTTATATCCCAGTGAATCATATTTTCCTCACAATTTTTGTGCCAGTAGAATTTACATGATCGCCCATGTGCCATTGTACCAAATGTGCCGATGGAATAGGGAAGAAAATAATATATTTGTATCACAGTTACAGTTTCACATGTTAAGGTACCCACACAATACATTGTCACTAATTAGATGTGAATAAACCATTGATTTTTTTCTCAACTACTATATTCTATGTTTATGTCTTTGTTTTTCCTTTTTCTAACTGTCCTATTGCTTGTGTTAATTTCTAAGTTAATTTCTAATGGCCTAACATTTGTAATAATTACTGTACACTTACTTTCTAATAGCTGCGGAAATACAGAGGACTCTGAATCAACTTGGAACACCTCAAGATTCACCTGAATTGAGGCAACAGCTGTAAGTATTTGTTAAACATCAAAAAGAAAATAAATAAAGAGGAAAAACCACCTATTGTTATGTTCGTTTGATAGTGTGTAGTGTTATATTTATTGGAGAAAACAATGAAAAATTAATTAGATTTTTCTGGTGCCTCATTTGTACTCAGATTTTGTGTAAGTTTTTCCCTATCCAAAGTGAGCAGCTCTTTTTCTTTATTTTAAAGATCTGGCTTTCTCTATCAAAGCAGAACTTCTTTGGTTACCTAATACTTTTTAATAGATTGTTTTTGATGGCTTTAGAAAAACAGTACTCTAAGCTTCCCCCTGTGTGAGTCACTTCTCATAGCTAACAATCCCTGTGATGATTTTAATTTATTTCACTTAGATTTCATTGCACATCCAGTATGAACTATGCCCCCCAAAAGTTTATCGTTACATCCTTGAATTTCAGAAAGCATTAGCCCCTGTTTAAAAAAATAAAAGATATATTCAAGTAATGTACTTACCTATTTGAGTAAATTAATATGCTATAGAACAACAGCAACAATACTTTGTGGTGTTGCAGATTTTATAGTGTGTTTTTATACCTTTTCTCATCTGAACCTTACAAAATCGCAGTGAGCTACATAGATCAAAAGAACTATTTCCATTTTACTTATAAGGAAAACCTTTCTATTTGGGCTTTGATGGTTTGCCCAACATTATTCTAAACCTGAATCATTTTATATGTTAATTTAGCACTGTTGCCAGCTACAAATTTCAAGTAGTATATATGTAGTAAATGAAATGCCAAACATTAGCTAAGAAGGAAACGTTCCAAAAAGAAGAAATTGAAAGATAGGTGATAATAATTCAAATTTTTTCTGAAGTACAGTTTGAGGAATTTATAGTTGTCTTATAATTTATATTGCATTTTTCTGCAGTGGATAGATATCAAGGGGATAAACATGTCCCAAACCTAAATAATAAACCATAATTTATTAAAATAAAGTAGAACAGAAGCCATAATTCTTAATAGTTAACAATATTTTGCTAAGGTTAAGAGTGGAGATTCTGAATATGTAGACATCATTAAAGTCTTCTTTTTATAATTTTAATTTTATTACTTTTCATAAAGATTTATAAAAAGGTATAAAGATAGGTCATTGTTAAACATATATAAGTCGGTATAATTCCTCATCAGTCAGATATAGATATCTATATACTAAAAGATATTATCATATGCTGCTGCTGCTGCTAAGTCACTTCAGTAGTGTCCGACTCTGTGCGACCCCATAGATGGCAGC
The DNA here is from genome assembly GCA_006408675.1 of Madoqua kirkii. NCBI lineage: Eukaryota > Metazoa > Chordata > Mammalia > Artiodactyla > Bovidae > Madoqua > Madoqua kirkii. Next base: position 3,491 of record SJYC01013371.1, on the reverse strand, counting down.
CCACCAGGCTCCCGTGTCCCTGGGATTCTCCAGGCAAGAACACTGGAGTGGGTTGCCATTTCTTTCTCCAAAGCATGAAAGTGGAAAAGTGAAGTCGCTCAGTCGTGTCCGACTCTTAGCGACCCCATGGACTGCAGCCTACCAGGCTCCTCCATCCATGGGATTTTCCAGGCAAGACTACTGGAGTGGGTTGTCATTGCCTTCTCTGATATTATCATATAGTTTCTCATTATTTTAAAGGACCCAAAGTGTGACCAATACACAGGAAACTCAGACAGACGCTCTGTATCAACCTAGAGGGTTGGGATAGGGAGGGAGATGAGAGGGAGTTTCAAAAGGGAGGGGATATATGTATACCTATGGCTGATTCATGTTGAGGTTTAACAGAAACCAGCAAAATTCTATAAATTATTCTTCAATAAAAAATAAATTAATTTTTTAAAAAGCAAAAGACAAAAAAAATAAATAAAATGAGAGATAATATATATGAGAGGTACTGATGTTGTGACCTATAAAATACCACATGAATACAAGCTTTTTTTAAATGTCAACTTCCTAAGTTATAGATCTTACTTTTCATTTTATAAGCTAGTTAGCAAAATAGAAACAGATAACTATATAATTTACCTCTTTCACTATGTTCAGGTTTTTTTACGGAGAAGTGCTATCTTTTTCTTTTCCTATGGTTAACATAAATAATATAATTATTCTTCAATAAAAAATAAATTAATTTTTTAAAAAGCAAAAGACAAAAAAAATAAAATGAGAGATAATATATATGAGAGGTACTGATGTTGTGACCTATAAAATACCACATGAATACAAGCTTTTTTTAAATGTCAACTTCCTAAGTTATAGATCTTACTTTTCATTTTATAAGCTAGTTAGCAAAATAGAAACAGATAACTATATAATTTACCTCTTTCACTATGTTCAGGTTTTTTTACGGAGAAGTGCTATCTTTTTCTTTTCCTATGGTTAACATAAATAATAGTAAATTTGTACTATTATTCATTGTAACTTCTGCTCTTTTTTTTTTTTAACTGAAGTATCTATAGGATATGAATACTCAGGTAGAGAAATAAGAGAGGCTGGCTGTACCCTGAGAACTCGACAGTTTTAAGGCTCCCACATCCCCCAGATCTCAAACATCAGACATTTTACAATCTCGCATTGGCTTTAGTCATCTTCTTTTCTAAATAGCTGCTGATATTTATTTCTCAAAGCTTGGTTATCACCATATGTGAGTAAAGCACCTTCCACATAGTATTTACTCAATATTTATAGAACCCGAGAATTTTGTTTTCATAGAGAAAATTTGAGCCAGTCTCTAAAAAAGGTGATTTTTCTAAAACTGTTCATCAGGGTTGAATCGAATGGCAGAGTTATAGCTTCAAGAAATAAATTAGTTCTTTGACTGTGATGCCTGTTTTCTTACTTTAGCCAGCAGAAGCAGCAGTATACGAACCAGCTTGCCAAAGAAACAGATAAGTACATTAAAGAGTTTGGATCTCTGCCCACCACCCCCAGTGACCAGGTATGAAGCTTTAAGACACACTGTTGATGTACTGAATGTGAAAGGAATCAAATGCATTGGAGGATCTTTGAACTGTTATACTAGAAAGGAAATTGGAATGGAGGGGGTTGCGGGTAGTCTATTTGAGATTAGTTCAGAGAACACAAAACTGTATTTAATTGCCCAGGTAGTATCCTGTGGTTCAGTAAAGCAAAAGTTATTTCCATGCAGTTGTCCTGACCCATAATTAAGTAAGTGCTCAGAAAATGCTTCCTGACTAATTGTTTCCTGGCCTTCCAGGACTGACTTCATGCAACATGCATGCTCATTCAAGATGTGAGGTTTCCTAGGGGCACATGTTTTTAGTACCCTGCTTAGTGGAAGTTATTACTTAGGTGAATCAAAGGTTTTATTTCCATTAAAATAAAGAAGAGGAATTACTTTAAAAGGGTGGCCTAGTTTTTAAGATGAAAACTTGAGGTGAAAAATCAACATTATGGGCCTTTGCCTCAAGATAAATATGCACAGTGTTTGAACACATTATCAAATTGAGCAAAATGTTACTGAGCGTTACTCAGTAAGGCTCTGTAATAGAGTGAGTGAAATTTTCAAAATTAAATAAAAATCCAGTTACTAGCAAAACAGCTTTTGCAAATTCTATAGAACTTCACAGCTTGATTCTAGCAGGTTTCTTTTCCCCACCTCTCCTCTAGCGTCAAAGGAAAATACAGAAGGATCGCTTAGTGGCTGAATTCACAGCATCACTGACTAACTTTCAGAAGGTACAGAGGCAGGCTGCCGAGAGAGAGAAAGAATTTGTTGCTCGAGTAAGAGCCAGCTCCAGAGTATCAGTAAGTATTTAAAGCAGCATTGTAAAAATGAACACAGTATTCCCCAGGGATCCTGTGAAAAACTACAAGGCATGGTTTTTGAGCCTTAAAGTCCTGTGAATATCTTGGAAATCGGTGTTGAACATTTATTTTCAGGAGTTTTCTGCTCAGTTTTTAAAAGGATGAGAATTGCGTATTATTGGTGGCTCAGAAGGTAAAGTGTCTGCCTACAATGCGGGAGACCCGGGTTCAATCCCTGGGTCGAGAAGATCTCCTGGAGAAGGAAGTGGCAACCCACTCTAGTACTCTTGCTTGGAAAATCCCATGGACAGAGGAGCCTGGTGGACTATAGTCCATGGGGTCGCAAAGAGGTGGACACAACTGAGCAACTTCACTTGTCAGTTGTGGTTATTCTGTCCATGTCATGGAACAAAAGATTACAGATTATGTAAAAATACGGAAACGTTCTGTCAGAGAAGGTTAGGAATCAAATCCTGATTTGCACCTGAGGCTGTAACTTTGTATTCCTGCTGGAGTAGAAGACTCTTTACTCCTGGTTTATATGAAGATGATTTGAAATGAACAGTGAATTTGTTGTGTGAATATTGAAAATGAACTTAGACCTGGAGAAGATAAACAGAAGGATAAATTAGAGTGGAATTTTGATTTAATCTAATTTTAAATCTCCCTGGAAACTATCATAAGTATTTCCCTGTTCCTTAATGTAGCGATTCCAAAGCTACATTCTGTTTTAATCAAATAATATTTATTATTTGGCTCTTGAGAATATTTAATGAATTGCTTCCATGTCAGCTTAGAGTATAGTTTTATTATTGCTTGAAGTAATTGACTTAAAATAGTAGAACAAGAACTTTTCTCTTTTCTTATACCTATACTCCAGTGTGTACATAAATCAGTTTAAATTATTATAGAGGAAAATATGAGTGCTGTGTGCTTTTCCTTTGTGCCATCTCAATCCATTCTGTTACTAATTATTCAGGGTGGTTTTCCTGAGGAGAGCTCAAAAGAAAGGAATCTTGTATCCTGGGAAAGGTAAGAAGTATAAAACAGTATATAGAGTAAAAGATAATTTTTCATATTTGTTCTTTACATCATGGTCTTGGGCAAAATTAGTTTTTAATATA
>SJYC01013368.1:0-20020 GCA_006408675.1 Madoqua kirkii | reverse complement strand
AAAAAAAAAAAAAAAAGAAGACAATGAAAATGTTGTATGAAAGGTTTCTTTCAAACTTTCCTCAATCAACAGTTTTTACTCCAGTCATGATGCTGAGAGACTTCAGAAATACAAGTGACTCTGTGTTCAGACCAAGTACTTTGGCTTCAAGAAGATGAATGATCAGACCTACTCACCATATGATTATAAGGGTCAGGTAGTTTAAAAAGAAATTACAATCTGAATTGAACCAAGGATGAACAGTGTTGCTATTGAGTTTCAAATCCCAGCTAATAAGCAGAACCTTGTAAAGAGAGGTTAGTGTTTGGGAAACTGCATGTTCTTGCAGAAAGGCAAAGCTTTTGCAATATAAATAGTTGTGAGTGTACTAGCTTTCATCTTTGATGCCTTAACCCTCTGTGTTTAGAGTTTTGTTTGTTTTTTTTTAAATCCTGGCCTGGAATGAGAATTTTAGAAGCTCCAGATACTAAAAAGACTGTGATGGCAACCCCAGATGTAATTTTTTTTTAATTTATTTTTTTCAAAAAATCATAAACCTCATCTAAATACTGAAATTAAAATGGCTTTTTCTAGATTTCCTTACTTTGAAATGCTGCCTAAGTTCATCACATTTAAACTTTGTTAGTAATTTCTGGTTCGTCTGCTTTTTTGGCATCTTAAGCACTTACTTAGCCTGTTGAGTAATAATTCAGCATCAATTGCATTATAAATGTCATAATTTTTCTGTAATTTAAAAAATATAGACAAAGGGGAAGCATTATTTTCAGGGAGGGATTTGATCATTCACGGCAAACAATATGCTTTGATTTGGGGTACTCTGTTGTTTTAGTTGCTAAGTTGTATCCGACTATTTTGCAACTCCATGGACTGCTGCCTGACTCCCAGGCAAGAATACTGGAGTGCCATTTACTTCTCCAGGGGATCTTCCCCACCCGGGGATTGAACCTGGGTCTCCTGCATTGCAGGCAGATTCTTTACCACTGAGCCATCAGGGAAGCCCTCGGGGTACTCTAGACTTAACTTTTTTCCTAAATATTTCTAGTAAGAAACAAACTTTAATCCCAAATATATCACACACTGACAAAACAAAAATCCTTCTTTTTCTTTTTTTTTTTTTAAGATAAAGCAGGTCTTATTTTGGTGCTGTGCAAAGTTCGGTTTAACTTAAACATGGTTGGAGGAGACAGGTGTGTAAGGGTCACTGAGATTAATGGGTCAGGCTTTTTGCTGATTCGCTTTTCTAGGACTTGGTGGTAATGTATCTCATAAAACTAAGGTAAGGTTAGCCAGTAATTTGTAACTAAAGAATGCTCAAAGGTCTACTTTTTCCTAATTCCCCAAAGCTATTTATGATTTGTAAAGTAGTATGTTTTAACCTCTTTTAAAAAGACCATTGTATTAAGAGAAAATAAAGAAACCAAATCTCCCATTTAATAATTTCAATATGACATTTGTATTCTTTTTTTTTTTTTCCATCTAAAAACCTCAAGCTCTATGAAAAAGAGCAAAGAGATATTGATTCCTTTTGGGTGGGGGTGGGGTGGGGGGGTGAATCATTCACTGGAAAACATTTGCCATATCAGGATCTTAAAGCAAGAATAAATATTGCTCTTAAAGCTTACTATAAATGCATAGTAATCAAGACAATGAGATATTGGTACAAGAAGGAACATGTAGATCAGTGGAAGAAACTTGAGAGTCCTAATATAAATTATTACATCTGTGGTTAATTGATTTAATTAAACTGCATCAAAATTAAAAACACTTCTTTTGCATCTGTCCCTGCATGGTTAGTCCTTGCTAAGTCACAGCCCAAATGGGAACCAGACAACAGTTTGTGTTGGACAGACTAGTGCCAGGTGGGTGGGCCTTCTTTAAGAACAAGAACACAAATTGTTCTCATGCATTCATAATTGAACAAATTGCAAATACAAAAATAAGCTATGAAAGTATTTAGAATGAGACAATAAATCACAGAAATACTATTTTTAAAACAGATGAATAGCACCAATACCACAGAAGTTTTTAAAAAGATGATAGTATGTCTAACAGTTCTGTAACAATTTTCTTCCTACATTTTTGGGCTGCATACACTGTATCTCTTCATATGAAAATTATTTGCAATGTTTTCTCTAGAAAGAATGGAAATTCAGTCTTTCATCTCTCATGATTTAATAGAGATTGAGTGATCAGCAAGCTTTCTTGCAATTTCTTCATTCATTATTGGTAATACCTCATCAGAATTTCTTTCTCAAGCAGTGGTCAGGAAAATGATAAGAAAACTCCAGCCTGTTGATGTCACTGAGTATGGACCCTGATAACCTCCTGCCACAGCGAATGGTCCACTTTGATTAGGTCATTTCTGTTCCTTCTTCTGAGTGGGTAGTACTCGAGGTGATCAACAGAAGATATTCCTGAATGCTGGTCATAGTTGCCCATAAGCAGGGAGACATCTCACAGATGTGATCTGAAGGCCTGAGGTTATATTTGGAGTCCCAGTACCCCCATCAGGTTGCAGAGAGTGACTACCAAGCTGGGCACTGCTCCCTACTTCCTGCTCATGGCTAGTAGGGCCACTCCTCCTCCAGTTAACCAGGAACACAGGAGGTCTTAGAACCGGTCCAATTGGGAGGCCCAAACATTAACATTCATTAACAACTTGGTAAATCTATAAATCTACCTCTGACCACAGCTGACATCTCTCTGGAGGGTGTGTTTGTACATTTCCAAACAGATACTCAAAGCGTCTCTGTCACAGCATGCTAGAAGGCAATTAGCCACATGCTTTCATGAGCATAAAATCCCTACCAAAGACCTTGAAATTAGTTCAGAGTTTGAGTATAGCCGAGGGGAGATATGCCAGTGGACAGACAGCGTAGGGTGAGAGGGACGATGAATGTGGAAGTGAAGACAGATAGTAGGAAGGCACAAGAGAAGCCTTTGGGGAGGATTACCCAGTAGTAAACTGTCTGTCAGTTAGACTCAGTACTTGAGTGGTTTATTTTATGATTTAAACTTTAAAAAAAAATCATCATATTAACAGATTCTACAGGCTGCAGTAGGGACGAAAAAAGAACAGAATGAATTGCCACTGGGGCTATTTTTCGACTGTGAGAACTTGTCTTTGAAAGAGCTGGACACAAGGAGAGATAGCAGTCAACATGGGAATCAAAAGGTGGGCTGCAGAGAGTGAGGACCTCAGAGAGAAGACAGAAGAAATGGGAGCATGAATGGTGTCTCGGGATAGCAGAGGCCAGGGCCTCATCTGCACAGCCGGCGACATCCCTTAGCTGAGGCAGCCAGCACCATTGAAAGTCCACGGCCCAAGAGGCGGAAAGGAAGAGCTCTTGCCTCTGGAGGAAAAAGTGTTCTCCCAGGAGCTCACACTGGAGTCATTAGCGCCTGTGTGCCTCCTAGCATGACTGTGGATATGGGTGGAAGGGGTGGATGGCTTTCCTGAAGGCCGAGTACCTGCAGGTATAAAGTAACTGGTGAGTTTGCTCTGACTGCAGGCAACACACTTTTTCTGCTTCCTGAAAAATTCCAGACAGATACAAGAAGGAAAGACTGTCATTTGGTAAACTGAGGCTTTAATCCATTTATCAAATTTAAGGTTAAAAATAACCACACATAAGATACCATTGGTAGGTCTTAAGGGAATTATTGTTGTTTTTTAGTCGCTAAGTCATGTCCAACTCTTTTTGCAAACCCCATGGACTATAGTCCACCAGGCTCCTCTGTCCATTGGATTTAATAGGCAAGAATACTAGAGTGGGTTGCCATTTTCCTGTCCAGGGGACCTTCCTGGCCCAGAGATTAAGCCTACACCTCCTGATTAGCAGGAAAATTCTTTACCACTGAGCCACCAAAGAAGCCCCTTTTTAAATGGTGACAAATTCTGAGTGCTTTCACACTAAGAATTCTTCAAGAAGAACCATCTTTTCTGAAAGTCAACTGACTCCCTCCAGACCGAGAAACGACCAGCCATATGGTCCTGCCTCTGCATCTGAGAGTTTCTAAAGAAAAGGTGCTACTGTTCTGCTCCCCATCAGTCTCCTAGAATAGGTGGCTTGGAGGAAGGTTCCTTCTCTGGTCCTGTTGACCAGCCAGCAGAGGGAGTAAGAACGACAAAGTTTATACCTTCTGAGTAACACTATCAGCTGAATTTTTCACTGGGGTATAACTTTAAACCAATACATAAAAATAATGATTGTGAAAACATCTTTACTGATTTTCATGTTTATAAAGATAATTCATGTTTATTTTTAAATGATATTAAAATATAGAAGGTAAAAGACTTAAAGTTTCCAGTTATCTCTCTTTCCAATAAAAACTGTTTAATCATTTAGTTTACATCCTTCCAGAAACTTTCCTAAATAGTTTGAGTCCCCATCCTAGGTACTTAGGGAAAATCTAGCATTTCCTTTAGCGGTTTCATCAGTTCCTCAGAAAGATACTAATATAGTGGTTGTTGATTCCTCTAACTCTGGATTCTAGGCGAAACTCAACTGCATGTTGCTTTGTTGCCTCCTCTTCATGCCTGCCGATAGCTCCAGCTTTTCTTTTGTTTTCTTTTCTTGGCTTCAAAACTTCAAAACTGGAGTTTCTTCCAGGCCTGTGCTTTCCCCAGTGTGTTCAGCCTAGAGAGGGATTGCTTTCTCTTAGCTTCAGTAAAGGATTTCTCAGGAATTCAACAGGTGCTTGTTTCAATGGAAAACTTTAGCGAGTACAATGACTCACCTTTCAGTCCAAAATACCACCTGATGAAGTCAGTTCAACAGCCTATGTGTCATGATGGCCTGCCTCCATTATTTTTTACATGCTTTTAAAATTTATCTTTAATTGAAGGATAATTTCTTTATAATATTGTGTTGGTTTCTACAATACATCGACATGAATCAGCCATAGGTACACATATGTCCCTTCCCTCTGGAACCTCTCTCCCAAGTCTCACCCCATCCCACCCTTCTAGGTTGTCACAGAGCACCGGTTTGGGCTCCCTGAGTCGTACAGCAACTTCTTGCTGACTGTCTTACATATGATAGTGCATATGTTTCCAGATACTGCTTTACAGTGCGGTGGTCTCTGCCGTCATCAACGTGGATCAGTCATATACGCCCCCTCCCTCTGGAACCTCTCTCCCCACCGTTCCACCCCTGGCCTTCATGTTAAATCCCTTTAAGGTATGCTTTTTGGCTTCCGTAGAGGTATATGTCTGTGGGTACATTTGGCCATGCTTACAGAGACTCATTTAAATCTTTGAGCACTGATAGATTGAAAAACTTGTTTTAAGTTTATAATTTTGAGGATATTTGCAGATATTATTGCTCTTATACATATTTATGTTTAAAAATCAAACTTACATAGGATGAATGGAGTAAGCCTAACACAGAATTAATGCATATTTTAGTTTCAAGTAACATGCTATTTCTCTAAAGCAGAATTGCAAACATTAAATGAAATGCTTGTTTGTTTATCCTTAGGAAAAGTAATACTCAGACTTATATGTCTTTTTTCAATTTTGCAGGCCATGTTGTTTAATACCTAATTTGACTCAGTTAATGAAACATAAGAGATTTCATAGAAAAAAGTCAATTAACTAGTCCAAGAAATAATAAATCTAAATATTGAAAAGCATACTTTAAATCAATAAATGACAGAGTTAAGAGTTGTTTAAAGAAATAGAAATAATAAAACATTTTCTATTTGCAGCCTTAGATGTTATTTAAAATAATATTACATGGTGTTGATTACTACACCGTTTGTCTCCATTTGAAGAAAGCACATGATGGACTGAATGAGCAACTTTCAATGTTTGAAATCAACACTGTTTACATTTGAAAAAATTCACTGTAGGTTGTTTTTAATAAATTTAAAGAGATTCACAAACACTCATATAAACTTTATGTTCATATTACTTCCCTTCAATTATATTTTCCCTAAAGTTTAATAACTGTAAAACCTCTAATCCATGTGTCCGGAGCAGTTGCCAATTATCATTATTTTACATTATACTTGAGTTCAAAACATATCCCCAGTTAAAACTGGTTTAGAAACTAGGGCTTCCCTGGTGGTGGGGTGGTAAAGAATACGCCTGCCAATGCAGGAGGCAGATTTAATCCCTGGTCTGAGAAGATCCCACAATCCTTGGAGCAACTAAACCTGGGCGCCACACCTATGAAGCCTGTGCTCTGGTGCCTGAGACCGCAACCCCTGAGCCCATGTGCTGCAGCTGATAAAGCCTGCGTGCCGCAGAGCCCACGTTCCCCAGGAGAAGCCGCCACGATGAGAAGCCTGTGCATCGCCTCTGCCAAGTACCCCCCGTTTGCTGCAGCTCTTAGAGAAAAACTCATGCAGCAACAAGACCCAGCACAACCAAGAATAAATAAATGAGTAATTGTTTTATTTAAAAATAAGTTAAAAAAAAGCTAGCAAGGTGAAAGAGTTGGTAGGCTCATAATTGGGAAACAAGTTATGAATAAGGAAACTAATTACTGTGAATTTGTGTCCAGAATATACCAAAAAAAGAAACATATAAAAATATTTTTAGCCAGTTAATCTATTGGCTTTTTAATACAGAATATGATATTAAATCTTGTACACACAGAATATATTATAGATGTTTTACCAGTTGACCATGGAATTAAAAAACAAAATGAAGTTGTTCAGTTAGGGATTGAGTTTATGTTTGTATTTTTATCCTTTACTCTTTACCCCCGAAACTTTTATCGAGTGACCAATGTGTAGTCAGTTGATACATATTTCGCATTTTCAGTTTGGAGATAGATAGGTACCAGTCGAGTGAGTATACTTAATGAAGAAGCATTTCCGGCACTCATGTTCCAGGACTGCCAGTTTAGAAGAACAGACAGAGCTAGGAGTAAGATTTATGGGGTACAAGTATGAGTAGGAGTAAGAGACTATACCCTTTGGATCAGGAAATTAATTCCTTTCTCTTGGATTTCAAAAGATAGCCTATGAAAAAACACCTTGAGCTTCTCTCAGACTTGGAGGCAGGAGCCCAGAGACCTGAACGCTCAGATATCTCCGTGAAAAGGCTTGCAGTCTTATTTTGTCTCTGACCTTGTCTTTAGCCTTTTCCCTTTTCAGTTGCAATATTCCCTTCCCTAAAGAACCATGCTATCTCTAATTATATGCCATACATAGGTACATATATATTAAATGAACAAGTAAAGAGAACCAACCCAAGTTCATCTTCCTCGTTCAAGTTTCAGTTCAGTTCAGTTCAGTCGCTCAGTCATGTCTGATTCTTTGTGACCCCATGAATCGCAGCACGCCAGGCCTCCCTGTCCATCACCAACTCCCAGAGGGATTCTCTAAAGATCAACTTCTATTGAGACCTGAGTCTCTTGTCTTTTCAGTGGCAGCTGACCTTTCGTTGTTGTTCAGTCACCAAGTTGTGTTCAGCTCTTTGTGACCCCGTGGACTGTAGCATGACAGGCTTCCCTGTCCTGGAATCTGCCCAAGTTCACTTCCATTGAATTGGTGATGCCAACCAACCATCCTCTTCTGCTTTCAATCTTTCCCAGCATCAGGGTCTTTTCTAATGAGTCAGCTGTTTGCATCAGGTGGCCAAAATACTAGAGCTTCTGTTTCAGCATCAGTCCTTCCAAATATAATCAAGATTGATATACTTTAAGATTGACTGGTTTGATCTCCTTGCTTTCCAAAGGACTCTCAAGAGTCTTCTCCAGCACCACAGTTTGAAAGCATCAATTCTTTGGCACTCTGCCTTCTTCCTGGTCCACCTCTCACATCTGTACATGACTACTGGAAAGACTGTAGCCTTGACTAGATGGACCTTTGTCAGCAAAGTGACATCTTTCCTGCCAGGAAATAATTGTCTTCTAATTTCATGGCTGAAGTCACTCTCCACAGTGATTTTAGAGCCCAAGAAGAGGAAATCTGTGACTGCTTCCATCTTTCCCCTTCTGTTTGCCCTGAAGTGATGGGACTGAATCCCATGATCTTAGATGTTTAATACTGAGTGTTAAGCCAGCTTTTTCACTGTCCTCCTTAACTCTCATCAAGAGGCTCTTTAGTTCCTTTTCACTTTCTGCCATTAGAGTGGTATCACTCTGTTGCCAGTTACTCTAGTTTCTGTATGTCTTGCATTAGCTCATGTAAGATGAATTCAGTTCATATTTCCCACAAGACAATAGCCGGAGAACCAACTGGAATGGCATCTGCAGGCACAAGTGCACTGAACAGCTTTCTTCCAGGAAAATTACATACACTTACGTGCTGAAAAGATACCAGCATGCCGGCTTGATCTCAGGGCTGCTGGCAGACAGATGAATGAAAGGTGTGCTCCTCTATTCTCCCTTTCACCCACCCCACTCCATGTATGTTCACATGTGTGTTTCTTTTTGCCCCTGTGTGCCCTCGAAAACCCTCTCTGTGAACTCATAACAGTTTAAACTCATTTCAGAAGGAGTGAGTTGGTTTCAATACAACAACATATGACTATCTCAAAGAAACCAGAATTTGGTGTGTTTTACATGTAATTTTGAATCTTATTAACTGTTCCACTGGAGATGACAATAATAGTATCTTCATCATTAGGGTACACTCTGGGCAATTGATTCATATATTCTTTTTAAATTTTCTATATTATCATAAAAAAAACCCTTCAGAACTAAAAATGTATTTTGGTAAGGATACTGTTGATTCCAAGTGATTTTTGATTCTCTGTTGCATCTTTCCACCACACTGACAGCTGAACTAGTCTAACACCAACAAGTATTTCTAGAGTAATTGGCTTGATTCATTTGCCATGTGAAGATCTGACTTTAATCAGCCAAATAACAGTTTCATGACATATTTAAAACATCCATATGTCCCATGCACAGAAATAACCCTCTTCTCCATACTCTAGTCAGGTAAGTATTTCCCAATATTAAGGCAATCTTGCTTAAGTTAAAAATCAACTGTTGTTTGTATTCTTTTTAATTCAAAAAATGGACATGCTTTGGTGTTCTCTGGCATAACAAAAATCTGTAGGATGAAAGCAAGGAATAAATAAGTCTAATTAGGTCACATTCTTGCTTTTTGAAAATGGGCATTCTTCTCCACTTGAATACTTTTTGTCACAAACACTTTTTTTTCTGATAAAGAATGACCAAATAAACATAATCCTTTTGTGGAACTTACATTTTAAAAGCATTTTAATTACATATGCAGGGAGAAACAAAAAATTTTAAAACTATTGTATTCAGTTTTCCTTTTGGAGTTTTCCAAAGTGACTGTGTAGGAACTTGGTTTTTCAAATTTACATTATAAGAGAGTTTACAATGCCTAAGTTTAATAATTAGGTGAAATGATGGAGGAAATGCCGAGCCCAAATAAATGGGTGAACTTGTGAAATTTCTACCCCTTTTCTGGTTTCAAAAAACCTGAAAAGTGTTAGTTCCAATATGGAGGTTTTGTTAAGTTTTACATAGGTAAAAGACATCAAACTTGGGCCAAAACAAACTATTCCTAGGAAAATAGGAAACTCAGGAAATTTCACTAACCAAAAAAATTGTAATGATTTGAAGCTAGATGAGTGGTGTAGATGTTGAAATGAATAGAAACAAATAGGACAGATAGAAACTCAGCACATTACACCTACAGATCTGGGGAACTGGGACTTCATTCTGCTGGAATTAGTAGAGTAGGCTTTTATCAAGATGATATGGCTGAAGCTCAGGCTAAAATTTCATCTCCTCCTTTACTAATTCTAGAAATATTTATTGTTCGAAGGAGGGGTGTGTAACTCAGTGGTAGAGTATGTGCTTAGCACACATGAGGCCCCAGATTCAATCCCTGCACCTCTACTTGAGGATCTCTACTGGGGACTTCAGCAAGCCAACTAGGAGGAGTTTTTCACTTTTTGATGAAAGTAATGGCTCAGATGGTAAAGAATTTGCCTGCAATGTGGGAGACTCAGGTTTGCTCCCTGGGTTGAGAAGAAACATTTATTAGACATTGACTGTTTGCCAGGAACAATCCTTGGGTCACAAGACACAGCAGTGAACTAGTCAGAACAACATCTTAGCTCTTAATAGAATACATGTTCTAGTTGGAATATAGACAGCTTTTTAAACTGAAGTATAATTGATCTATGTTAGTTTCAGGTGTACAACATAGTGATTTAGTATTTATATACGCTATAAAATGATCACCACAATAAGTCTAGTTACTGTCACCATAAAAATTTCCTTTTCAATTTTTTTGAATATTTTGAGAAGAGATGTTAACTCTTTCTAGAATGTTTGGTATAGTTCACTTGTGAATCTGTCTGGTCCTGAAGTTTTGTTTTGGGGAAGTTTTTCAACTTGTTTGCTTTTGTTTTTTACTGTTTAAATCTCATTACTGGTAATCTGTCTGTTCATATTTTTTATGACTCTCTGATTTAGTCTCAGAAAATTATATGTTTCTTGGAATTTATTTATTCTATGCTTTCCATTTTATTGGCATGTCATTTTAGCAACTCAGAATATGTAGTAGCTATTTTTAAAAAATAAATTAGTACTATGTTTAACAGTGATAAATGCTAAGGAGAGGAGGAAAAGCAAGGAAGGAGCATAGAAAATGTGCAGGGGTAAGATTTTAGACCAGATGACTGGCAAAGGGATGAGCAAGTGAAAAAGCCTTGAGATGAGAGCATTTGTTTTTTTTCATGACCAATACTCTGTATCTGGGAATATGATGGACTAAAAAATACGAACATCTTTGTAAGACATCTTCAAAAGCTGCATATGGTATAATACTGGATTTCTATAACTGTGTAACAAATTACTTAATGGCTTATAGCAACAGTAAACATTCATTATCTCTCACAAGTTTTTTAAATCAAGATTTTAGGAGCAGCTGAGCTGGGAACCACTCCCAAAGTGGTTCCCTCACATAGCTGGAAAGCAGCTGCTGGTTGTTGGTGGGAGGCCTCAGTTATCCCCACGGAGGTCTCTCCACAGTGTGCTTGAATGTTCCTACAACGAGAAGCCAGTTTGCCTGGGAGCAAGCAGTCCATGAGAGAAGCCAAGATGGAAGCTGCATTGTTTTTATGACTTTTTTTAGAAGGCACACATGGTTATTTCCACATTATCCTAGTGGGCACATGGGTCAACCATGATTCGTTGTGAGGTGGAACTACCAAGGATATGAACAGCAGAAAGTAAAGATCCTTGAAGGCTGCCTTGGAAACTAGACAAGCACCACTGCATACACACAGATGTGCACTGAAGAAATAAGGAAAAGCAGGTACAAGGAGCTAAAACATTTGCACTAAACAGTACTGAGTTAGTAGCTATTCCCAAGGGATTTTCCAGTCTCCATCTTCCTGGATCTGAGGCATAGTCTTCTAAGCACAGCAGTTATTAATAACTAAGGCTTAGATGCAGGAAGAGGGGAATTTGGAATGAAACTAACAGTATAACTGTATCCCTGTGAGTGTTACACCCTTAGCAAAGGGAGACTAGAAAAATCTGCCCACCAGGAAAGGAAAACAAGAGTCATCCTAACTGGCCTGAGTTCTGGTGGAAAAATACTGTTTACGAAGACTTTGTAACCACTGTTGGACCCTCACATGGCTTCAGGTTTGGATTTACACTTCTTGGAACCAAGAGTCTCAAACTAAAAAAGTTCACAGAACATGGTCTAGAGTTGGTAGCCTTGAGGTGTCTGGCGGAATTAATTATGAATCTTCTCTGGAGAAAGATGTCTTCAAACCATGATTCCCAAGTAATGTATGCTTAATAAATATAAGTATACATTACAAAATTATGAAGCACACAAATAAGCCATTATGAGTGAGATTCAAAAAAATAATAAGCTATAGAACAGAACACCCAGGAGTTTGGATTAAAGGATTATGAAATTAAAAGTCTAATATATTTTAATTACAATGAAATATATTAAAAACATTTTAAATATCAAAATAAATAAAAATAAACATGTAAATAGATTAGATTTAAAACTAAATGAGGAAAACAACAATCATGAATTACATTAGAATAAATAATATGATACTCAAAATTATAATCTCATTGGGATCTCCTACTTGTAGCCCATCAGAATAAGGTGATAAATAAATCCTCTCCTCAAAAAGCAACCATGAAGCTGAGGAAAACACCATATAGCCATCTCAATAGGTATAGAAAAAATATTTGGCAAAATCAGTACTGTTTAGGATAAAAATATCTCAACAAATTAAAAACAGAAGAAAACTGTCTCAACTTAATAAAAGGCATTTGTTGAAAAACCTGTAGCTAAGATTGTACTTAATGATGAAAGCGTAAAATGTTCCTTCCCTGTCATCAAGAACAAGGCAAAGATAGCCACTCTTTATTATTTCTATCCAACATTGTGTTTGGGGGTTCTAGCAAGAAATAAAAGGCATCCAGTTTGAAAAGAAGTAAAATTTTATTTATACAGGTGACATGATCCTGTATTCTGAAAACCCAGAGATTCCATTAGAGCTAATAAACATGTTCAGCAAGATTGGATAGAAGATCAATATATAAAAATCAATTTTATTTTCCTGAATACTCATTGGAAGGACTGATGCTAAAGCTGAAGCTCCAGTACTTCGACCACCTGAAGCAAAGAGCTGACTCATTGGAAAAGACCCTGATATTGGGAAAGATTGAAGGCAAGAGTAGAAGGGAATAACAGAGGATGAGGTGGTTAGGTAGTGTCACCGACTCAGTGACCATTAATCTGAGCAAACTCCAGGAGATGGTGGAGGACAGAGGAGCCTGCATGATGCAGTCCGTGGGGTTGCAAAACGACTTAGTGACTGAACAACAGCTACCAAAGATCTGAAAATAAAATTAAGAGCATAATTTCATTAAATAAAATTAAATGCTTAGTAACAGACTTTATAAAAGAAGAGCAAACCAAGTAGAAGAAAAAAAATATAAAACTTGGCTGCTAAACTTTACAGAAGACATTTTGGTAACATGTAAATGGAGAGGTATTTTATGGATTGAAATACCTAATACTAAGATGGCCATTCTCTCCTAATTCTCCCTAGCAGAAAACTTGAAAAACTTGCCAAATTGCTTCTAAAATATATATGGAAATGCAAAAGACCAGGATAGTTAGAATAATTTTGAAAAAGAAAGAAAAAGCCAGAGAATTTAGAATTCTCGATTTCAAAAGGTAGTATCAGACTACAGTAATCAAGACCATTAGTATGGGCATAAGAATAGACCTATAGATCAAAGGAAACAACGTTTAAAGTCCTAAACAAAATCTTTACATTTATGGTGAATTGATTTTCAACAAAGGTGTCAAGGCAATTCCATGGGGAGAAAGGATAGGCCTTTCAATAAATAATGTTGGGACAACTGAATATATCTATATGCAAGAAGAGAAATTTAGATCCTTATCTCACATCATATACAAAAATATTCAAATCAATCACAGACCCATATAAAAATTAAAACTCTTAATTTTTGCCTTATGTGTGTTATTTGTTTCATTTTTCTATGTATTTGGCACATATCTATCATTAAACTCTTAGAAGTCTGAATTTTCTCTCAATACCTCAAACATGACAGGTACCCTGTCAGTTTCAGAGTTTTGAAAGTTCTCTTGGAGCCTTTTGTTTTGCACCCATGCAGACTAATTCCTTTCCATGACAGAGTCATTATTTCTGGATCTCTCTCCATCCAGCTCTTGGGGAGTGTAGGGGGACTCTCCCTTTATCTCTCCCATATCTGAGACGTTGATTCTTGGCTCTTGCTTTATTTTCTCCAGAATATTTCTGAGAAAGGATGCACAGGAGAAAAGATTTTTGAAATTTTTTCAGGTCTGGAAATTCTTTATTGGTCACCTCATCCCATCTGATGTTGGGAAAGGTTGAAGGCAGGAGAAGTGGATGACAGAAGATGAGACGGTTGAATGGCATCATCAACTCAGTGGATGTGGGTTTGAACAAACTCCAAGAGATGGTGAAGGGCAGGGAAACTTGGCATGCTGCAGTTCATGCGGTCAGAAAGACTCAGACATGACTTAGTGACTGAACATCAAGCAACAGCAACATCTTTAATTGGTCATTTGACTGGGTCTAAATTTTTATGTTGGAAATAATTTTCTTTAGGAAACTTGATAGCTTTGCTCTAATGACTTCAGGCTGCCATCAAGTTATTGGGATGTTTGACCCAATCCAATTTTTATTTTTTTACACAATTTTTTTTTCTCAGGCAATTTTCAGATTGTTTTCATCCCATATTTTAGTGATTTCATGATTTTCTTTTGATACAGTTTTATTTCCATCCTGAACCCAGTGGACCCATTTCTACAGTTTTGGGAGATTTTCTTGAATTATTTGATAACTTTTCCCTGCTCTATAGTCAAGTTACTCTGCTTTCTTTTTTGGGAATTTCTGTTATTTGGACAGAAGCTTCCTTACTAATTTGGTGTTATTAAAAATAGCTATTTTGTACCTTATTTTTATCTCTCCCCTCCCCTTTTTTTTTATTCTCTATGCCTTCTTTTGAGCTTTTTATTTATGGTATTTTATGCTTAATCTCTGAGATTTCCTTTTATTATCTGATTGTTTCTTTCTTATGGCATCCTGCCATCATTTCACAGATGCTATATTATTTGGCTGTGAAGAAAGCTGAGCGCTGAAGAACTGATGCTTTTGAACTGTGGTATTGGAGAAGACTCTTGAGAATCCCTTGGACTGCAAGGAGATCCAACCAGTCCATTCTGAAGGAGATCAGTCCTGAGTGTTCTTTGGAAGGAATGATGCTAAAGCTGAAACTTTGACCACCTCATTCAAAGAGCTGAATCATTGGAAAAGACTCTGATGCTGGGAGGGATTAGGGGCAGGAGGAGAAGGGGGTGACAGAGGATGAGATGGCTGGATGGAATCAGCGACGCAATGGACATGAGTTTGGGTAAACTCCGGGAGTTGGTGATGGACAGGGAGGCCTGGCGTGCTTCGATTCATGGGGTTGCAAAGAGCTGGACATGACTCAGCCCTTGAACTGACTGAACTGATACTATTTCTTACTTCTCTGAGGGTATTAATGATAGACTTTTGTTGTACTGTGTTTTCTCAGAATAGTTTTCATTTCCTCAAGTTGCATTTTTTTAATGATTTGTATTCTTCCTCTCCCTCATCCCAACTTTCATTTTAAAAGAGTAGAGCATTTCCTCAGATACTTGTTATTTTTTACAGTTCACTCATACCGAAAGTTGGAGAGTTGAACGGGAAGTTCTAGGGTCTAGTGGGACATGTATACTTTGGCGTGACTTGACTTAGCAGTTTTGTTGGGAGGCACCCAAAATTAAAATCTTTAGGCTGAGTAGATTCTTCAGTGAACGGTGTTCTAGTCTGGTGCGTGAGTCAGCTCTCAGGGTTCTAGAAGCTGGTGGAGAAAAACTGTCATATGACATTCGGCACTTTACATGTGTTTCCCCTCTCCCCTTCCAGGACTCTTGCCTCAGTGCTGCCTAGTCCTCTCTCTTCCTTCCTCAATTCGAATTGCTCCGTTACTCTTTTTGGAGAATAAACCTTCAACTGGGGACTGGAAAAGGCTCCCCACTGGCTCAGTGGGTAAAGAAGCCACCTGCCAGTGCAGGAGACATGGGTTTGATTCCTGGGTCAGAAAGATCCCCTGGAGAAGAAAATGGCAACCCACTCTAATAATCTTGCCTGAAAATCTCATGGACAGAGGAGGCTGGCAGACTACAGTCCACAGGCTTGCAGAGAATCAGACAGCTGAGCAACTGGGCACGCATGCACAGATGAGGATCATTAACCCAGATAAGAAGACCAGAGGGGATTTGGTTGCCTATGCAAAGGACCTAACTACTTCCTAAATTTTTAAAATCTTCTATTTTCACTGCCCTCTCCTTCCCATCACCTTCACTTGCAGGGTTATCTGGAATTCACGGTGCATGGTCATTTGGAGATGCTGGGCTTGAAGTCACTTTGCTCCTGGACTTTCTCTGTTGCAAGGTTAGGGTTTTGGTCTCTCAGATTTGCTAAGTTGGTCACCATTGATCTGTATACTTTATGATTTCCAAAACTTTGCTGCTCTTTCCTGCCCTAACATTCTATTTTTCTTTGTTAGTGTAGGACTTTGAAAAACCATGTTAGTCCAGGAGGAAATCAAATGTGTGGTTAACCATCTTAGAAGTGTGTCATATTATTCTTTAATGTCTTTTTGTTCCAAAAAGTTTTCATAATTTTAATTAATTAATTAGAAAGATTCTATGCTCTGAAACAAGTACATTCAGAACAAAGCTGGTGATTGATTATAGGTAAGGAGATTTATGGCAAGAATGTCAGGTGCCATACTGTTAGCATAACCCTATGGAGCCAACTTTCTCTACCACACAGAGAAATTACATTTCTATTGACCTCAAAGGAAATTGCAATTCCTTTCTTGATAAACTAAATTAAAAAAAATACTTCTGGCTTGTTTCGTGCTACATATTTTACTCCTCCTGGTCTTTTTTGTTTTATATTTATTTTTGCTTGTTTGGCTGGGGTTTTTTTTTTCAGTATATATTTGAATAGTGATTTAGTAAACTGAGAATTAAAAAGCAATAAAAAATAATCCCAAAATCCATATTTAAAATTTTCAGAATTAATGACTAGTTCAAAATGATTTCCTAGGTCTCCAGATTGGTATTTTAACTTTCCTACAAATGAATAGCTGTCTCAGAACACTTTCAGAACTAGGTCAGAGGGCAACATGACGCTACTCATGGAAAGCAAGTGCTTGGCAAGTGATGTCAAAAGCCTCAGGGGGAGTCTGCAAGTCTGAGAGGGTCTTTATTCATCCCAGTCCAGCTCAAGGGTCCCAAGAAGTCACCACTCAAGAGACAAGGGAATGGAAGATCTGCCTCTGATTGCTGTGTGCTCCTTGATCTTCACGAGGAGCTGCCTGTAACATCACTTGCAGGCTCATATACCAGGGTTGGTGAAGATTTGCACTTAGGGTCAAAACCGCTTGTTTGGTTAGTCTGCTGGAAAATGATGTCAAACCCAGCCCATCTCGAGAGGTTGGGTGGGGCCCCTTCCTACAGCTCTTTCCCTTTGCCTTTGATGTGATTGCCCTGGAGCTGTTCACCTCTGTATTTACTGTTAAGGCCAGACTACTTCTCTTGTAACCTTGTTATTGGAGTCAGCTGAGGTCAACAGGACTCTGTGCATGCTTTTAATTATAGATTTTGAAATGTTTTCTTACTTTCCTGTATTTCACTGTTAGTCACTTTTGCTATACTTTTCTCTCTTTCCCCTCTGCTGCTCCAACATCATCTAATTTCAGAAGGAATTCTGCCTTACATGAATGATCAATGGAATGGAAACACTAACTTCTGGAATGTTTGTTTACAAATGTGAATTAAATAGACAAGAAGGAATCAATTTCAGTTTCTTGAAATAGAATATATTTGTTGGGCAAGGTTGGTAAATGTGGAGGGTAAAAAAAACGGGGTGGCTTGACTAACTTTCCACAGTTTTGTTCTAGAGAAATAATTTCTAAGTGAAGAACAGTTTTGTTTTCAGGCCTATTTATTTAACATGTGCTTAAAAGGTACCTCCTAGTGCCAGGTTTTAAGGAATTTATGAGTTCATTTGATCCTCACAATCCTATGAGATAACTATTAATTTTATCTACAATTTATAAGGGATAAAAAATGAGGCACCGAGAAGTTATCTAAGTTCCTGAAAGCTGCAGAGCTGGCAAGTGGCAAGGCTGAAATTCAGCTCTGGGTGGTTCTCTGCTCCAAAGTCCATGCTCTTCTTTTTCTAAAATATTGAACTAATATCTTGTAATCTTTAGGTGTGTTCTGCTTGTAGAAATTAAACAAGGAAAGGAGAGGGAGGGAGGGAGACAAAAGGTGGGGAGAAGAAGGAGGAATGGAGAGAAACGGAATCATAAGTGACTATGATTACTTTCATCACTATCATCACAAGCTGGGTTTATTTAATTTAATTCCATACATTAAAAGTATATGCCATTTGAAAATGCTTCCAATGTAATCTTCTCTATGCTGCAAAGCCAAGTGCAGCTGTACTTGAAAACACCAAAATAGTGCATTACAATCTGAACCTGAACCTATTTAAATCAGACATTTCAATTTGATAGACTATAATTGTGAGGGAGTAAAGAGATTGTTTCATCATATTTTTCAGGATATTCAGAAGATTCTCAATAATTGGCTAAGGAAAATATGGGCTTCAAAAGAAAGATTTCAATTTCTACCGTGGTCCTAAAAATTGTATTTTGTTTTCAAATGTAGACTCAGCAACTGAGTTTTAACTTTTGCAGAAATGGATAAGGTGGATATTAGGAAGGACTGATGCTGATGCTGAAGCTCCAAGCTTTTGGCCACCTGATGCAAAGAGCCTACTCATTGGAAAAGACCCTCAGCTGGGAAAGATTGAGGGCAGAGGAGAAGGGGAGACAGAGGATGAGATGGCTGGATGGCATTACTGACTCAACAGACATGAATTTGAGCAAACTCCAGGGGATGGTAAAGGACAGTGAAGCTGGCATGCTGCAGTCCATGGGATCTCAAAGAACTGGACACACCTTAGCATCTGAACAAGATATTAGAAAGAAGCCTGTTTTCTGGACAAATACACCTATTCCCTTACATATAGATGTTCTTAAACATGTGGATAAAAATACCACATATTAATACATATATATGGCATCTGGAAAAATGGTACTGATGAACCTATTAGCAGGGGAGGAATGGAGATGCAGACACAGAGAACAGACTTGTGGGCACAGTAGGAGGAGGAGAGTGTGGGACGAATTCAGACAGTAGTATTGACTTATATATACTCTACCATGTATAAAGTACATAGCCAGTGGGAAGCTATTACCTAACACAGGGAGCCTGGCCTAGTGCTCTATGATGACCTAGAGGGCAGGATGGGGGATGAAAAGGAGGCTCAAGAGGGAGGGTGTACATATATATGTGTGTATATATATATGACTGATTTGTACTGTTGTATGGCAGAAACCAACACAACATTGTAAAGCCATTATCCTCGAATCAAAACAAAAATTTTAAGTTAAAAAAGTGTGGTATGAAATACATGATGAAACTGGAGATGTATTTAATCAAGTTTGTTTGTGGGTGTGCACGTGTGTTTGTGAGGGTGATGTCAGGACATAGAGGAAATAAGACTTTGGAAGTGAGGTGAAACAGAGGGACCCAAAGAGTGATTGTATGTCAAGTAATTTGAGTAAATATAAGACCAGAGGAGATAAAAATATTTACACAGTTAATGATTAAAAATTTCATACCTGAACATTCATTTGGTTGATTGAATTTGCTTCCTGGTAAGTTAATTTGATAAGTTTAAACAGCTCTACTTTGGGGTAATCACATAAAGAAATGCATTGGGATTTCATTCTCACTCTCCTCTAATCCTGCTCAGAACGGCACATTTCCATTTGTTTCTTTAGATGCATTACTTCTTTATGGTGGTTTACTTCGTGTCTTGGCTCCACTAAGAGTCTCTTGATGCAGTTCTCTCTTATGTAAATACTCTTCCCCAAAATTTTTGCTTTGTTTTAGTTGCTCTTCATGTTCCGATAATTCTTACCACATGGAGCAAAACAGTTCAGCACAATGTATTCAGGAGAGTGGAGGTCCTTATTTTGTTCTTCCTTTTGATGGAACTCAAAATAAGAAAGTGATAATATTTCACAAATGGTTTTATAGTAAAGAAAAATGTGTCTTTTATCCGCCTCAAAAACTTGTCTGGTTTTTGACTACCTATAATTTCATTCTTCTTCTAATGCTTCCTGATCTAATCACTAAAATGCAAGCTCCATGAGGGGATAGAAAATTTTTAATGAGTTTTGTTCAGCAATATCTCCAGCATCTAGAAGCACACAATAGATTCTCAAAAGTGTAATGAATAAATGAATAAAACAGCATCCTGGAATGCAGTTTAAATGAAAATTTCACAAATTTCAAATAAAAAATAAAGGGATTAATCCCTTAATGAATTGAGAAGTATTTG
>SJYC01013366.1:0-30744 GCA_006408675.1 Madoqua kirkii | reverse complement strand
GGCAGTTGACAAATGTGAAAATATAAATAAACTTTCCACAGCAGCAAGGGTTCCAAGGTAAGGAAGCCCAGCATGCATTCAGTCACATTGGCTGATGTCATGCTGTGTATCAGAATGGGTGAGGATTCAAAATAAACATCACATTTAAAATTTCTGATTGAAAAGTGTGAGAAAATGACTCATTTTTAAGAATGAGTAATTTGGTTGAATGTACTGAACTAAAGTCAGACCTCACTGAATTTCCAGTTTTATCTCTTTTCTGTTTCATTTTTAGATATATGTGTAGAGAAGAAACCTAAAAAAAAATGTGACTGGAACTGGCATGCTTAGAGTCATTCTTTATTTCAAGTGGAGTTTTTCAAAATTAATTCACCTGTTTCTTTGCAAATTCCTATTCAACAGGCTCTTCCTTCAAGGTTTTAATGGCTCTAGGTTCTGGAATGATGTTCTTGGAATGCATACAAGGGTTATTTTTGGATGGTGGAATTTCAGGTGATATTTTAAAATTTACTTTATTACTCATATTTGCCTGCATTTCTTGACCTTTAGCTTTAAATAAGAAAGAAGTATTATTTTTACAAAAACAATAGTGAATAAATAAATTTGAAACCCCTTGCTACTGATTTTATTCTCTTCTTGGCCATATATCCTGAGTTTTTTATGGACCAGTGCTTTCTTCCTGCTTTCTTTAAGGATTTAAAACAAGCAGTTGTACAATAATTAATTTCCAATTGGGAAACTGAGAGTTTATGAAATTGAATGGGGAGATGATTTTGATCCAGGGAACCCACTCAGCGTATAAAGCACACTTAGGTAAAATTGTCTATTTTGTCTTCATTTACTGGGGTAATTCAAGCCTAGGCAGAACGGATCTCTCTTAAAGATGAATTATGCTAATAATGTTCTGTTGATCTAATCTCAAGATGATTCTATTAGTTTTAATAGTTTTGAGCACTCAGGGTGCTTTAGATGCAATACCAGTTGCAGACAAGCAGCAGGCAATAACTTCACGTTCAACAATCTACCTGATGAAAGAATAAAACCATTTGAGACTCTTTTGTATATTCATGTGTGGTCATCTTTTCTATTTTTGCCTTAATACCAGGGCAGAGCAGAGCATTTGATCACATCTAGGGAGCCAAGCTTTCCCTCCACAGCCCATCTTTGTTAAGAGGATGCTTCCAGGAGGATCTGAAATGCATCTATTCTTCCTACAAGTCTTTATTAAGCACCTATTGCATGGTGTTCCATATTCTGGGCAATGGGTTAGAATAAGGAACCAGATCTGTTTCTGAGCTAAAAGGCTCCTGAAGGAAACTGTTTATAGACAGACCCTGAAATGTTAAGAGTGAGGTCTGAAGAGAACATTCCATGGACATCAATCCCACTGTGTAAGGGTCAACACAATCTGATGGAAATGTGGGAAGGAGGATTAGAAAATATTTCAAAGAATGGAGGGAAGAAAAGGCGGGTGTGGCAGAGTATAAGCAATCTGAAAAGGCAGAGTGATGGGAGAGAGCTGGGCTCTCTTTTAGGATTCTAGAGCCAATTTTTATATGTCCTTCTAGTGGGAGATGGGTGAGTGATATGAGAGTGACTAATGGAAGGTAAAGCCAGAACAATAAACAGGGATCAGACACTACATGTGAATTTGGAATTTGTATAACACCCTTCCCCCCACCAATGAAGTAGATGTAACCACATGTTCCAGGCTCCTCTATGCTAGGAATAATAATAAGTAGGGTCACCAAACAGGAAGTTTGCATTTGATCATTCTGGAGTAACATAACTCTCTTGAAATCCCTGTGTTTCATGTAGCCCCAAGATTGACTCTTCTTGGTCTCTGTGTCCACCATTTTGTTCCTCTCTCTGAATTCCTCTTCTCTTCCTGGCTAGAGCTATAGCAGTAACCACACCCCTGTACTTGTAAAATTTCAGTTCTAAGGATAAAATTCTTAGTTTGCTCAAGTTGATGCTGCTGCCTCTGATGTCTGCCCAGGGAGCTACTGCAGCTACTCTCAATGGGTTAGTTCCTTTAAGTCTTACAGGCTGTTTTATTTCTTGCCTTGTCCCAAGGTTTCAACACCTCTCGTCTCTGATCTATTGTCACTGGCTAAACCTATAGATTTCTGTCCCCTCTCTCCTTGAGATGAGTCCCTTCTCAAGCAATTCCCTGAACTCCCTGGTAAGCAGATCCACTGGAAGGTTGCCTTCTGGAATTAGTCAAATATGCCTGAATCGTTGGGAGAGCACAGTTCTGATGCAAGCTGGTAACTGTGGGAAAGTCACGGGAAAAGGAACGGGAAGAGAAAACAAGAGCAAGAAAGAACAGGCTGAAACATGACTCTGAGAAAGAAAGTAGGCAGCTTGTGTGGAGCTTCTGAATGCAGAGCAAATAGCACCGTTTGTGTATGCTTCCTGCCCATGCTGTTTTCATCTGATATCCGCTCTCATTTTTATATTCTGTATTATTTGTATCTTACGAGCCACCTTAGAACATGGCAGAATATAAATAAATGAATGAATAAAGAAGGTAATTTGCGGTTACACTGAGTAATTAGCATTCTGAAGACAGGAGTGATGTGGGTAAAAGTAGAGGCAAAAACACTTTTTGACAAACACGACTATGGCCAGAACTTGAAATAGTTAGGAAGACTTCAAATTAAAATTTAACTCCCAAATGATGCTTCAACCTTTACCTACTCTGCTGGCGGCTGAGTATTTTGGCAGAATTTCTCATAACCAAACCAAATCAAACAAAAACCAGGGATAAAGAGGCAAGTCTCAGAGCACTAACTCCTGGGGTCAGGAACCAAATGCGCTGGAGGAGGTGAACCGTGGGGTTAAGGGCATCGCTGGTTACAGTGGTTTCCGATGCAGCGAATATCGAGGTGTTAAGCAATTACCCTGGATGGGATTTTCTCTCACTTGCTGTCCATCAAACCCAGGATTATCTCTCTGATTACTCAGGTCCTCCCCTCCTCTGCTAAGCTAAACTTGCCCTTCCTCAGCAATCTCTGATTCTTGCCCCTGGGATCCCCACCCCCTGTTCCCCGCGACTTGCCCCACTGCCCAGGCAAGCACTAGCGCTCTCCGCGCTCCTTTTCCGTCGACCCCCGGTCCTCGGCTTCTGCCTCCTCCTCTCCTCTTCCAGGACGCCCGTCACTGCGCTCCCTACTGAATCCGACCTTGGGGACCAAGTCGGGGGCGTGGGGCTGCAGGTGGATGGACCGGAAGGGCGGGTGGAGTCGGCGGGACCCAGCCCGCGGACCGCCGGGGCTGAGAGCGAGAGGGAGTCCCCGCGGCCCCTCCCGGCGGGCGGGCCGCGGGGCGGTCCCAGGCTGCCTGCTCGCGCCGCTGCTCCGCGTGCGCCCTCCGCGCTCCAGTCGGCGGGAGCCCAGGTGCCCGTGGGCTGGACGCGCCTGAGGATGTGCCGCTGGCCGCTGCTCCTGCTGTGGGGGCTGCTCCCCCGCGCCGCGGCGGGGGGCTCGGGCTGGCCCTTCCCGCACCGCACGCTGCTCGACTCCGAGGGCAAGTACTGGCTGAGCTGGGGCCCGCGGGGCGGCCGGCTCGCCTTCCGCCTCGAGGTGCGGACCGCCGGCTACGTGGGCTTCGGCTTCTCGTCCACAGGGGCCATGGCCGCGGCCGACATCGTCGTGGGCGGGGTGGCCCGCGGGCGGCCCTACCTCCAGGTAAGCGCGTACACACCCTCCTGCAGCCGCCCCGCCGAGCCCCCGGCCGGTCCGGATTCCGGGCTGGCAGGCGCGGTTGGGGGGCGCCCCGGGCCACCCAGCTTTCTCTCTGGCGGAGGCTGGCCGCTGTCGCCCCCGTAGCCCCGCAGCCTCAGCCCGGCTTCCGCTGCCCTTTGCCATTCGCTCTTGCACCTCGGAGCCCAAGGCCCCTGAGGCTGGACTCCCCAACTCCGCCGCCCAGACTCCGGAAAGCTGAACGGTAACCCTAGGCAGCTTTCCGTCTCTGAACACTTTCCTGTCCCCAGCGCCCCACTTAGTACTTGCCCCAGGTGCACACCTGCCACGCACCACCAGTCATCCCTGATGGTTAAGGAGGGATCTTTGGGCTTTGGGGATTACGGGACGGCTCTCAGGGTTGAAGGGACTGGAGAGTTTTAGCATTTGCTCTCTAGCTGTCTAGAATCGTGGGTCTCAGAAGGCTTTTCTGTAGCTTTCCAACTCTGGGGCTGGGTCAGCTACCTCATGCCAGCAATGAATGAAAGGTCCCCAAGAATCCTTAGGAACTTGCTATTGGGAACTGTTTAGGAAGCTGCGAAACCTACCAAACCTGGTCTTCAGGCAAAACTCCTTATTAAGTGACAAAACGTTTCACTTACTTCCAGTTCAGTCAGTCGCTTAGTCGTGTCGACTCTGCGACCCCACGGACTGCAGTACGCCAGGCTTCCCTGACCATCACCAACTCCTGGAGCTTACTCAAACTCCTGTCCATCGAGTCGGTGATGCCACTTACTTTATTTAATAGCTAACAAAATTAAATTGACAGCTACCATTTTGCTTTGAAAGAGCCAGAGTAGAGACGTTGCCCGTTCACAGATATTTTAATGAATAGGAAAAAATAAAAATAAAAGAATTGAAATGATCGGAATGATTAGATGCTTAGGTTTTTGGACATTTTTGTCTGTTAGATTTTGACTAACATTTGAACGCTTCTCCACTATGATATAACATCGTGGTGAATATAGTGTTGCTTATCAAAGTTCATCCAAATCTACTGCCCTTTGCTAAAAGTCTCTTAATCCATATGAAAGCTAGTTGTAGCTGTGTATTAGGCTTTGATATTAAAATTGATGTACCCGATAGATTCCAAAGAGCATTTCTCAGTAATTTTATTTCTGAAATCTAAGTTTGATTGCCACGATGTTCTGCCATTAATTTTTAATGCTAATTCTGGCAATGAACTGTTAACTCTGGCTAGAAGTTTTAAAAATAGCAGCAATAAAAACTTTAAAACCCTTCCGTTGTCTATTTTTACATAAATTAGTCCTTTCCTCCCCCAAATAAGCACAACTCCAATAAAGTTTTATGAGAATTACACCATTGAAGTCATTGATGTATAAATTTAATCCTCCTGCAGCATCTCAGACATTAAATTTGTAAACCAAGAATTTGACTCCAAACACAGGCCTCAGTAGCTGAGTAATTCAGCTCTCTTCTGATATGAAGTAGTACCTTATTTAAACAGTACCTTATTTAAACATCTGTTGAGCTACATAGTTTTGCTTGTTTGCCTTTTTTTTTTTTTTTTTAGGATGGGCAGAATCAAAAGCCCCTTAACTATCCTTAAATGTTTTGTTGAAGGGAGCATGGAAAGTCTTACTTTAGTGTGGTATCATAAAACATGTATACTTTAAAGATAACTTGATATTGTTTTTCTCAAAGAGTAGCATTTCTAGAAAGCCCATCAAGTTTGATATCAAATGAAAGACTAAGAGCAGAATTCTGTTTCAACATGCTATAAGGGGCACACCACAAACATAGTTTGTTAAACTACAGTCTTTCCACACTGCGGGTAGTTCTTTGTAAAGATCACATTAGAACTAATTAAGTGCCCTTTAGATGGGTTTTGAAACATAGAACTTTTCTTAAAGTAATTTCTAAACACTAATACTGTTCAGTAAGCCTTGGATATGTACCTTTTCCCAATATATTTAATGAGCAAGAAACAACTTTCCCTTCTATTTTTATTCCTAAGGAAATGGAATTTTTATTTTCATATATAAAGGATTGTCATTTTCTCATTGACTGACATCCTTTACCACTCCATTTTCTTAAGCATTGGTAAAAAGAATTTGCATGCCAGTGAAGGAAAAGCAAGAGACTGGTTCCATCCCTGAGTCAGGAAGATCCCCTGGAGTAGGAAATGGCGAGCCACTCCAGTATTGTTCCTTAAAGAATCTCATGGACAGAGGAGCCTGGGGCTTCAGTCTGTGGGGTCACAAAGTGTTGGACGCAACTGAACACACAACAGCACAGCACAGCTCACTCATTTTAAGACATAATATACAATAAAAGTTATGCATAGCAGTTAAGTAGAAAGAAAATTTATTAAAAACCTTTTTAATAAAATGAAAGACCGCAGACACTAAAAATAAAAAGAAATGTATCAATTCAAGCTAGATCATCCAGATTGGGAGATTCCATTTTCCAACATTTGAAATTGTATCTTCTCCCAAAACCTACTAATTTGAGATTCTTTGTACAGTGAGTGGCATCTTCAGCAACTCTACCAAAAGGTAAAGTTCTTAAACAATGTGTATGTGATTCCATTAGGAAACGTTGATTTTCATGTAATTTTACTTTCAGTGAGAACAAACTTTGCATGAAACAATGCAAAAAAAGCATTCTGGGGCAATGGCATTAAACTGTATGACTGATGACAACCTAAGCTGATGTCCAAGTCACCTTCCCTTGTAGCTACTTTACATATATATTATTTCATTCTTATTTAATTAGAAAACTTGATCTTTAGATATTTTATTTTTTTATTATTTAGAGTTTTATTTTTTTTTTCTGATGATATTAAGACTCTTTTTCTCAATAGAATTTTAACTCCTGGATAACTATGTAAGACTAAATCCCAACTAGGCAGGCGGAGAATTGCTGGTGAAACAGATGTCATAAACCAAATCCATACAGAGGTCAGGAAGCACATGTGAAAGAGTGAGAAGACTCCAGTGGAAACGGCAGTATTGTAATGCAGAAGAGTAGAGGGGATGGAAGAAACCCCAGTTTTCGCATGTGAATTACTGTTATGTGGGAATGCAAATCAAGTATTGCCGGATCTTGTGTTTGTTTGTTTTTTGAGAGAAGACAGATATGTGTGTGTATGTGTGTAAGTAAAATCTGATTAGTAAACAGCAACCACAATTCAAGTTTGTATAACACACCCTGTTTTGCTTATGCTGCTGCTGCTAGGTTGCTTCAGTCGTGTCCGACTCTGTGCGACCCCATAGATGGCAGCCCACCAGGCTCCCCTGTCCCTGGGATTCTCCAGGCAAGGACACTGGAGTGGGTTGCCATTGCCTTCTCCAATGCATGAAAGGGAAAAGTGAAAGTGAAGTCGCTCAGTCTTGTCCAACTCTTGGCGACCCCGTGGACTGCAGCCTACCAGGCTCCTTCGTACATGGGATTCTCCAGGCAAGAGTACTGGAATGGGGTGCCATTGCCATATATATACACATAATTTCAATTGAGATCTATCCCATGGACAGCTTGATCTGGGACCAAGAGGGAAAAAGCTAAAGTGAATAAAGAATCAACCCAAATTATGAAAACTGGTGAAAGGCTGAGAGGCAGGTTTCAATTGTCTCAGGCCCCATTTATTCTGTGTTAGGAAATGTTCAGTGTCGGAGGGGACCTTGCCCCTCTTTTGGTTATCTATCACTGTGTAATAAACTACCCTCAAACATGGTGGTTTGTTTTGCTCACAAAGCTGCTATTTGAGCAGGGCTTGGTGGTGACAGGGCTTTTTTGCTTCACTTGGTGTCCACTCCAAGGTGAGTCACTGAGTCATCTGGAGGCTCTCTCACTGGTTTTTCTGACTGGTGACTGAGGCTGGCTGTTGGCTGGACCTCCCCAGGTACTGTGGTGGGAACGTGGCCTCTCCATGCAGCTGCCCAGCTTCCTCCCAGCAGTGGCTGAGTCCCAACAGTGAACATCTCAAGAGGCCCAAGTAGAAACTATATGGCCCTTTAGTCTTGAACTAAAGCCTTGAAGTCTTGGTCTGTGTCTTTTGCTGTGGTCCCAGTCCCTCTGGATTCAAGAGGAAATGTAGATACCACCTCAATATCCCACGGTGAGGAGGTCACATGGGAGGGGAAGATATTAGTGTGGCCATCTTTGCAAAATCCATGCAACCACACTCATTCTCACCAACCTGTCAATCTCCCTTCAACCACCACTTCTGAGTACCTATTACCATGTATCCACTCTCTACACTGCTGAGATGAGGAGGCAAGCGTTTACTTATTCACCTCTTTTTTCCTCCCTCATTCTTACACACACACACACACCCCACTCACAAGAAGCTAGTGAATAGTTAGTCTTCCTAGTTCATACTCTTTTCACCCTCCCCCTGCCCCCCCACAAAGAGTTCTAAACCTTGGCAACCGAAGATTTTTCAGTGGTTGCTGCTGCTGCTGCTACGTCGCTTCAGTCGTGTCCAACTCTGTGCGACCCCGCAGAAGGCAGCCCACTAGGCTCCGCTGTCCCTGGGATTCTCCAGGCAAGAACACCGGAGCGGGTTGCCATTTCAGTGGTTGCCAGTCACTAATCCATCACTTCATGGGAAATAGATGGGGAAACAGTGGAAACAGTGTCTGACTTTATTTTGGGGGGCTCTAAAATCACTGCAGATGGTGATTGCAGCCATGAAATTAAAAGATGCTTACTCCTTGGAAGAAAAGTTATGACCAACCTAGATAGTATATTCAAAAGCAGAGACATTACTTTCCCGACTAAGGTCCGTCTAGTCAAGGCTATGGTTTTTCCTGTGGTAATGTATGGATGTGAGAGTTGGACTGTGAAGAAGGCTGAGTGCTGAAGAATTGATGCTTTTGAACTATGGTGTTGGAGAAGACTCTTGAGAGTCCCTTGGACTGCAAGGAGATCCAACCAATCCATTCTGAAGGAGATCAATCCTGGGATTTCTTTGGAAGGAATGATGCTAAAGCTGAAACTCCAATACTTTGGCCACCTCATGTGAAGAGTTGACTCATTGGACAAGACTCTGATGCTGGGAGAGATTGGGGGCAGGAGGAGAAGGGGATGACAGAGGATGAGATGGCTAGATGGCATCACTGACTCGATGGGCATGAGTGTGAGTGAACTCTGGGAGATGGTGATGGACAGGGATGCCTGGCGTGCTGCGTTTCATGGGGTCACAAAGAGTAGGACACGACTGAATGACTGGACTGAGTGACTGAACTGAACTGCATCCAGGACTGGATGCAATGAGACTACCTCCAGGGGGCAGTGCGACATTTGCTTGTAGATGGCTGCTGCTGTTGCTGCTAAGTCGCTTCAGTCGTGTCGACTCTGTGCGACCCCATAGACGGCAGCCCACCAGGCTCCCCCATCCCTGGGATTCTCCAGGCAAGAACACTGGAGTGGGTTGCCATTTCCTTCTCCAATGCATGAAAGTGAAAAGTGAAAGTGAAGTCACTCAGTCGTTTCTGACTCCTAGCAACCCCATGGACTGCCGCCTACCAGGCCCCTCCATCCGTGGGATTTTGAAGTATCAGATTTTGATTCCCTTGCCTCAAGGCAGTATACTGGCTTGGACACTCTTAAAACTACACCCAGAGATGAGGTATTATGGAAATTGGCCCTGCCCATTTTGTAATCCTCCAACCCTGGAGCAGATGTTTCTTTAAAGTGTATATAACTGGGTACCATCAAAATGGAAAAGAAGAGAGAAACGTGGTTCCGGAGTAAAGCTCATCTCCATGTAACCTATCAGATAAGTTGTTCACTTAGGGACACAGTACTCCTGCGATGGTACTGAAGGTAGCTTCCAGACCCTGTGTTTCACAGAGTTGCCAGGGGTGGGAAGCAGTCTTTCCTTTCGCCTTGGCTTTGGAAAGCCTCACTGTTCTGTCTCAGTGAATGAACTCAATGCTTACTTCCCTGATGGATTCGTGTCCTCTCCTTGTACTTTGCCCCTTTCTGACACAGAGCAATTCCACCCCCATCCAAGCCACTTAGCAACTGTTGAGTCGCCATTTGGGGGAAGTAATCAGGGTTGATGAATGCCTAGTTTGTGCAAGCTGGAGAAGAGGGCAGCATTGTCAGATGTGCCTGTTGAAATCTGCACAAAAATGAGTTCACTCTTCTTTTGGGGGTGTAAATTGCTTGGGAATGGAGGCAGAAACGGATGTCATCATTTGTTACAACCTCACTGGTTGGCTGTTGCCACCACCGACACTTTGCTGTGATGAGGAGTCGCTTCAGCAGCGGGGTAATTGCTGCCGGGCTGCTTGCTGAGGAAGTGCTGGGAAATTGTGCTGTGATTTGGAATCACAGAAAACAGTGAGCATTCTTTGTGGTTAACGATGTGCTTCTTTTAAGTGCACCGCAGCCAACGGCAACAAAGAAATGTTTGGAAAGCAAATTGAAAGGCTGTAAGGGGAAGATGAAGAGAGCTACAACCCCGACACAGATCAGCTGGGGCTTTGTTAAGAGGTATTTATAAATCTTCAGGTTATGCCCTGCCCCCTGCTCCCTCTTTGCCAATTTCCAGATGACAAGGGACCTCTCCAAGCTTCATGTTTGGTGTGTTAGTAGTGAGTCCGCGTGCACCAGTGTAAGCGGGAACCAAGAATCACCACGATGCTCTTCAGCTGCGTGGTCTCCCTGACGGAAAAATGATTTCAAGAAGCCAGCCCGAGGGAAAGGACTAAGAGCCGGGAGAACAATGCACCTGAACTGACCGCCAAAGCTCAAGGCTTCAGGCCACCAATGGCCTATTTCTGGATTCTTGGAGAGAAAGCCAAGAGTCCATCCACTTCAAAGAAAGTGAATGGTGGTTTATTGATTCATCATTTGTAATAGAGCACTGTTAAAACAGAGTTGCTGGCCAAAAAAATGAATTCATTATATATCATCTTGTTTCTGGAAATGTTTGATCTGTATGTAAAACAAACAAACAACTCTGCCTAAGGATGCCTCGTAATGTGGCTTATTATAACTTTTAAAAGATAATTAGTACAGAACTTTTAAACAGAGAATTATTTCTCTAGAAAACCTCTTCTCCACTTCTGTCTTTTTTTAACTTGTTAAATTCTGGAGTAGACCAAAAATAAAGAAAAGC
Organism: Madoqua kirkii; assembly: GCA_006408675.1. NCBI lineage: Eukaryota > Metazoa > Chordata > Mammalia > Artiodactyla > Bovidae > Madoqua > Madoqua kirkii. The sequence continues at coordinate 19,902 of SJYC01013366.1, read as the reverse complement.
TTCACCTAAGGACAACATATAGTAATGCACATAAGCAGGAAATTCTGCAAAAATAAGAAAGCTTCAAATGTATTAATTTTTGTTAACAGTAAAAATGGGATTATATATGAGTGCTATGGAAATAATGTCTAGTTCAAATTTAATTTACTGTTGAAGTCTTTTGTATTCACCTAATATAGCCAAATATGATAAGTCTTTAAACAGTGTTTGGTTTTGTAAGCTGAATATTGATATTTTGGGCACTTGTTGCTCTTCAGAGCTCAGAGTTCAGTTGATCCGCGTTAAATTTCCTAACTCTCCCACCTGAATTTTACAGTTAAGAAACTGGCCCTTAGGTACCTGTTAAGTGACCTGTTGGAAGCCATATAGATCAGTGATTTGGATTCATTTCCTCTTGGTCTTGGTTTGGTGGTCTTTCTTCTGCAAGCAGCTGGTAGTTTATATAAAAATATTCCAATTTTCTTCCTCAATAGTGAAAGAACGTGCTAGTAAAAAGCAGTTTTTAAAAGATTGGTAAAATAAAAATCATAGTATTTCTCTTACTATTTTTGTTGCACAAATGCCATAGATATATATTTCTGTAATGTGGTTTTTCATTCATAGAGTTCTTAATATATGCCATACATTATAGTCCTTCAAGTGTGTTATCTCATGTAATTCTCACAATAGCCCTATGAGGTCAATATCTTATTTCTCCCATTTTGTAATGTATAAATTTGAGGCTCCAGGCCATATAGCATGGGGATCATTTGTGAGTTTCACATGACTGTTTTAGTAAAGTACTCACTGATAATGTTGGAATGTTCATTCATTCATTAGAACCCATATTGATTAAGAGTTTATTGAACAGTTCTAGATCCTGGGGACAGAGCATTGACTGAGAAGAAATCAGTGGTCTCATGGGGCTCCCATTTTGATGGGGGTAAACAAATAAGCAGGAAAAATATCAAAAAGTGATAAGTGTGTGCAGAGGTTTAAAATAGGGTGATGTGATAAGGGGCAGTGCTGTGGCTATTTCAGATTGAGAGGCTTACAATTAAAACATGAAGGAAAACAAATGTCCAAAGTTTTAAATATTGTCTTTCAAAATTAACCATAGCATTTATCATTCAAAGTATTATATACTATGAGGAAGATTATCTGGCATGGGCTTCAAAGGACTCGGTAGACATTGACTATAGGAGTCTGCCTACATGGAAGAAATATAATTAAAGTGTCTGAACCGCCTGAGCTCTTTTCTGTTTCTGTAGCCTTGTTACACACGTTTAGTAAGCTCAACTAGAGTCTTTCAGGCTTTGATCTAGAGATTTGGTGATTTTAAGGAGTTTCTTTCTTAATACTAGGTGTGAATGTTTTCCTCTTATACTCTGTGTTCCTTCTCATCTTCAATAACATGAGAGAGCTAAAGGACTTTGAGAAGCTAGATCAACAAAACTACGTGAGTCTGGGGAAGATTTCCATCTTTCAGGCAATTTGTAAAGTAAAATCTGAGAACCTCAGTTTCTTAGATACAACTAAATTGCTACGATTTTTTTTCTCCCCTAAAAGCTTCATGCCCAGAAGCCCATTCATATAGGAAAACTCATGGTAGATGAAATCATGCAGAAGCAAGGCCTCCAGGTATTTTGGACCTCCAGATCCCTTCAGACAGGGCCAAGATGGCAAAAGCAAATTGCACTCTAGTGGTGAGCAGGCAGTGCTAATAGAGGACTGAGAGCTGGGAAGATACTCCCACGTCAGAAAGTCCCAAATTTGCACATTGGAATCACCTGTACATCTTTAAAAAATTTTAGCATCCAGGCATCCCTCCTTCCTCCTTTACACCATTAAATCACAGCCTCCTACAGCCTACACAGGGCTTAATGTATTTTAAAGTTGCTTAATTGATTCCGTTCAGTCACGTTCAGGAACTACTGACCTTGTGTGGTCAGGCTCTTTGATCAGAATCAGGTAACTCCGGTGTCTGCCTACAGAAGCTTGGAAGATTCCAGACTCTGGGCATGGAGATGCATAGTAGGATTCACAACAAAGCAATTCAGAGTGACTGATGTTTGAAGGAAAGGTTAATATATGCTTGGATAGAGATCATTTTGTAAAGTAGAAAAGTCAAGTGGGTTTTTCTAGAATTGAAACACTTCTGAGATGTTTAACAAATGTGTTGATAATTTAAAGTATTTTCTCAAAGTTACATGCTGAAATGAGAACAGTGATGGAAGAACTGTGGGTAGCGGTGTATTTTGAAATACTCTGAGCCAGAAATCTCCCTCCTCCTGTACCTCCCTTCCATTCCTACACACCTTTTGTCAGTTGGTACTAGCTGCTATATTTCTAAGCAACAGAAATATCTGCCCACACAAAGCCTAAAATTGGTAAGTTATATATGGTCACAGGGCATCAAAGGAATATTAATAAATGAAAGTTTCAGGTTAGTCTCAGCCTGCATGTAAGCCAAGAGATGTGTTCTGCTCTCAAATCTTTTACTAAAATGAACAGTAACAAAATGACTCCCTTTGTATTTGGAAGTGTATTTCTAGTTAGTGTAAAGTGTAAACAGATACTCTTCCCCTTCCCACTTTCATTTTCCAAGATTACTAATAAGCAATGAAATGCCCTAAAGCTATAGTTGCAGCAGCAAGAAGGAGGAAAAGGAGTTTGCGTAGCAGATAGTTAGTGTTTCATTAGGGCGTGGATGGAACATCTACAAGCTGATGAGTGTCTCATTTCCTGAGGGAACAGGAAAGAGTCCCTTTGCTGGTGGGTCCTCAAAGAATACCAGCTGAATAACTGCTGAACAGTTAAGAGCAGGAAGTCCTGCTATGAGTCCCAACGCTGCTTGCTGCTTATTCCTTGTGTGGCCCTAGGCCAACTCTCTAACCTTGCTCGAGTGACAGTTCCCTTTATGAAGAAGGAAATTATATCTACCCATGGCATTTTTGAGAGGACCCAATGAACTAGGCACTTAAAGCTCTTAGTAGAGTATGTGGCACATTGAAAGTACTCAGTCAATACAAGGTACTCTTAGAATGAGTCAATCACTTAGTGAAATATCAGAATTGTCAAATGATTGTGTGTGTGTTCAGTCACTGAGTCGTGTCTGACTCGTTGCAACACCATGGACTGTAGCCAGCCAGACTCCTCTGTCCGAATACCAGAGTGGGTTGCCATTTCCTGCTCCAGGAGATCTTCCCAACCCAGGGATCAAACCTATGCCTCCTGCATTGATATGTGAATTCTTTACCACTGTGCCGCCTGGGAAGCCCTTATCAGATGATCACGTGGAGACAAATGTCCCAGATTTTCAACTTGGAGAAAAAATATTTACTAAGGGAAGAGTTTGGGGAGGTTGAGAGTCATTTGTGAAAACTCAAGGACAAACTTTACGCAACAGATTTGTGAATGCTTTGCCTGAAGCAATTGGTTTGTGACTAGAGGTCAACATGCTTTCAATAAACACAAATTATACTGACAAGACTGCATTTTCTTTGGCATTTGATTTGCTGGACCTGTAGTTTGGCTAATAAGTGAATGTTGTGTCTGAATGATACTAAGGTAATTGGCAGGTAACAGGCAGTAATTGTAGAAGATGGATTAATAAAGTTGAATAAGTTATTGTAAATATTTAAACATCCATACCCAAATCATGTTGATAACAGACAGATTCAAAAGATAGTGATATATTAAAATAAAGAAAGAAAACTAAAAATTAAAAATTCGGTGAGAATACAAATAAACACTCTATTTAATGTTTAATTCTGTGTGTACAAAGTGTGTAAATTGGTCTTAATTGGAATTCATATTAGGTCTAAGTAGGCGTTCATCCTAAGCTCAAAAGATATGCCTGTTAAATACATGAATGCAATGCTGCTGCTGCTGCTAAGTCGCTTCAGTCATGTCCAACCCTGTGTGACCTCATAGACGGCAGCCTACCAGGCTCCCTTGTCCCTGGGATTCTCCAGGCAAGAACACTGGAGTGGGCTGCCATTTCCTTCTCCAATGCATGAAAGTGAAAAGTGAAAGTGAAGCTGCTTAGTCATGCCGACTATTAGTGACCCCATGGACTGAAGCCTACTGGCCTCCTTTGTCCATGGGACTTTCCAGGCAAGAGTTCTGGAGTGGGATGCCATTACCTTCTCTGAGTGAATGCAATATTAGCCTTTAAATACTACATTGACATCAAGGGAAGTAATATTGGCATTGTACTCTATTCTAGGCTAATCATTCCAGAAGATAGCTTCTAGAATAACTTTTTAAAAGATGTATGAGTGACCTGGATTGTTCTAAAGGAGAATTACAAAGATAATTGAAATCTCTGGAAATTGAGCTACTGAGGCAATAGGAAACATCTGGTAATATTTGGAGAAAGAACAGCTGAAAAGACATAATCTTTGTGTTGAAATAGTGGACAGCCTTCCTCAAGAAAGGTGGATTAGGTGTTACCTATTAGGCTCCAGAGGAAGAAAAAAGACCCAATTAGTATACTTTAAAGATAGAAGCTTTCAGGTTAGTATAAGAAATACATTTCTACCATCAGAGTCATTAAAATGAGTTGCAGTGTTTCCCTGGCTGTGCAATGGTTAAGACTCCACACTTCAAATGCAGGGAGCATGGGTTCAGTTCCTAGTAGGGGAACTAAGATCCCGCATGGAGCAGCATGGTGTGGCCAAAAAATAAACTAAAATAAAATTGAATGAGTTGCCTTGTGAGGTTGTTAAATGCATGAGCTTTGTCACTGGAGGTATTGAACATTGTGATCCTCTCCTAAAAAAATATTTTTAAAGAAATCTTCCTTTGATGGGAACCATGATTAAGTGTCATATCTTTTTGCCTTTTCATACTGTTCATGGGATTGATGAAGAATTGATACTTTTGAACTGTGTGCTGGAGAAGATGCTTGAGAGTCCCTTGGGCAACAAGGAGACCAAACCAGTCAATCCTAAAGGAAATCAACCCTGAATACTCATTGGAAGGACTGATGCTGAAGCTGAAACTCTAATACTTTGGCCAGATTCATTGGAAAAGACCCTGATGCTGGGAAAGATCGAAGGCAAAAGAAGAGAGCAGTAGAGGATGAAACAGATAGCATCACCAACTCAGTGGACATGAATTTGAACAAACTCAGGGAGCTGGTGAAGGACAGGGAAGCCTGGCATGCTGCAGTCCATGGGGTCCCAGAGTCGGACATGACTTAGCAAATGGACAACAACACAACATGGATTATGTGTACTTCAGGCTGTCTTCCAACTTTAGTGTGATGCTGTATAACTTTACTCCACAATCATACTTTTAGATTATTCAAGAAATTACTAGAAGAGAAAACATTATCAACTATGAAACTACATGTGTTTTTTTGCCACTTTATTTTTTTAATTGAAGGATAATCACTTACAGAATTTTGTGGTTTTCTGTCACACATTAACAAGAATCAGCCATAGGTACACCCATGTCCCCTCCCTCTTGAACCTCCCTTCCACCCCACTCCCCATCTCATCCTTCTAGATTGTCACAGAGTCCTTGTTTGAATTCCCTAAGTCATACAGCAAATTCCCATCGGCTATCTATTTTACATATGGTAATGTAAATTTGCATGTTACTTTCTCTACAGGTCTCACCCTCTCCTCTCCCACTCCGTGTCCATAGGTCTGTTCTCTATGTCTGTTTCTTCATTGCTGCCCTGAAAATAAATTCATCAGTACCATCTTTCTAGACTCCATTTATATGTGTCAGTATATGATATTCATATATCTCTTTCTGACCTACTTCACTTTGTATAATAGACTCTAGGTTCGTCCACCTCATTAGAACTGACTCAAATGTGTTCCTTTTCATGGCTGAGTAGTATTCCATTATATATGTACCATAGCTTCTTTATCCATTCATCTGTTGATGGATATCTAGGTTGCTTCCATCTTCTAACTATTGTAAATAGTGCTACAATGAACACTGGGGTACATGTGTCTTTTCAGTTTTGGTCTCCTCAGGGTATATGCCAAGGAGTGGGATTGCTGGGTCATATGGTGGTTTTATTCCTTGTTTTTTAAGGAATCTCCATACCTTCTTGCATAGTGGCTGTATCAAGTTACATTCCCACCAGCAATGCAAGAGGTTTCCACACCCTCTCCAGTGTTTATTGTTTGTAGACTTTCTAATGATGGCCATTCTGACTGGCGTGAGGTGGTATCCCATTGTAGTTTTGGTTTGCATTTCTCTAATAATGAGCAATGTTGAGCATCTTTTCATGTGTAAAAATATGGACCGCTTCATGAATTTGCATGTCATCCTTGTGCAGCGCCCGTGCTAATCTTCTCTGTATCGTATATTTTAGTATATGTGCTGCTGAAGTGAGCGCATCTATGTTGTTTTTTAACCTGCCTCAAGAAGTTCTGTTTCTGCGGATAGGTGTGCAGCGAATCTTTACAATTATTGTGAGAGTATTTAATTCCTTTCCCTACTATATATTTCAGTATATTTGAATTATATTAGTGAATATATGTTAATCCTATATAGTGGATATATATTCATTCTGAAACCTAAAAAATGAAGAAAAAGAAGAAAGAGAATGTTTTATGACTTGAGAATACTCAAAAGAATTTGGAGGGCTTTAGGAGCCTTTGTATTCAAGGCTGACTATAGAGTCAGTAAGTTTCTGAAACTTGGTTGATGCATTACTTTGATCTGAGAACAGTCTATATACATTCTGCCTCTAGACTTTCTCACCTGAGTGTCTAGATAGCATCTCAAACCTGCTTCTTCCCTGGCCTTTCCCATCTCAGTAAATGGCACCTCCTGGTAGCTTCTGTCAAAAGTTAGGGGTCATCCTTTTTTCTTCTCCTTCCTTCATCCCACATATAAAACCTGTCTTCAGGTCTATTGGTGCTTCAACACCTGCCCACCTCCCTTCAGTTTTATCACCATCACTCGGGCTTGAACCCATGGGACCACTGCTTGCTTCCTGTCTTCTGATTGTGGCTCTTCTTTCTTCTCTTCATTTTCACACACACACACTCTCTCTCTCACACACACACATATGCACACATAGGCACATATATACATATTTTCACATCAGTCAAAATATGGCACTTGCTGCTAAAGGCTCAAATGACTGTATAAGCTTAGTATTAAATTTGAGCTCCCTATATTGATTTGTAAAGCATGGTAACCTTTGGGGCATCAGCTGATCCCTGCTGACCTCATTTTTCTGTTTTGGCACTAGAGTTTAGTCATACAGGTGTTTATTTGCTTCACCAAACTGGATAAACCTTGCCCTTGCCTCTTCCCCTTCTAGGTCCTTTCCAACAGCTGCTATCTCTTCCCGGACCTAATTCCTCCACACTTTTCATTGGATGGCTCCTAAATGTAGTTTATTTATCAAAATAAGTCTCATTGTCGACTTTTCTGATGCCTCAACTCCAGGCTTTCCAATCCATCTCTAGAATCTGTTTTATTTTCCTATAAGTACTTATTGTCAAAATATTTTTGGTTATATTATTATTTAAGCTCAAAAATTGTTTATTCTGCAATGACACTGTCAGTTTGATGATGATAGGGACTTTGTCTTGTAGTCTATACTGTACAGTCATGTGCTTTCAGCCCCACCACAGGGACTGAAGATTAGCAACCATGCAGTAAAATATGTGTTGGAAAAAAGGAGAAGAAGGAAGGAAGGGAGGGAGGGAGGAGGAGAGACAGGAAAGAAGGAGCCTTCTTTTCAAAATTTATTCCTTGCATCAGCTAGTCATTGGAGAAGGAAATGGCAATCCTCTCCAATATTCTTGTCTAGAAAACCCCATGGACAGAGGAGCCTGGTCAGCTACAGTCCAAGGGGCTGCAAAGAGTCGGACACTACTGTGTGAGTTGACAAACTGGTCATAGAGAGTTAAGGGAAGCCATCTAAAGTTTTTTAAACAGTTAATATGAAATAGGTTGAAAGTAAAAATATGTCAGTGGTAAAATCTGAAATTCTTTTTTTCATTGAAGTCTATTCTTAGAGATCAAGTCAAAGTTTTAATTTTACACTTTATCTGATAATTCTATAATGATAGCAAAGTATTAAATTTATCTCCTTGAAAACTAAAATGAGATGATTGGCTGTGGGAGAAAAATCAGGATGTGTATTTGCAGAAGGTAGCACTTAAAGAACAACCAAATTGCTCAGGTGGCCCCTCCCTGGAAAGCAAGCTTACAGGGCTCCTGTTTTGATATTCTGGCAGCTACTTAACAGATCACTTTTAGAACTAGAGAATCTCAGTTTTATCTGAAGTGGTTCCTAGAAGGCAGTCCCCTCTGTTTTGACATTCCTCTCAAATTTCCAAGATTAGCAAAGAAATAACTTATTAAAAATCAGCTTATACTGAAATCTGAAGATTATATTTATATAGTTTGTTTATAGGGTTTTATGGTTTTTTAGGATCAAAGATTCCCTCGAACACAAAATATCTATTATACTATCAGTATTATTAAAGCACCATAACAGTTATTATAGAAATGGATATTACAAACAGAAATGTTTGAAGTAACAAGGCTTTTGTGATTTAGAAAAAGAAGAAAAACTATAAGCACCTGTTGAAGAAAATGATGACAGATGGTCACATTTTTCTCAAGGTCCCCCGTGCAGCTGTGCTTACATTTAGTTCCCCAGGCCGAACTGGGGTTTATTCATATCTTTTATTACACCCTTAAGAATTTTCACTTCATCCTGTTTAACACAGCCACAGTCAAAGCTCTTTGCTGTTAAAGAGATTTTATTCAAGAGAGAAAGACTGACAATGAGTGAGGACCAATTTCACATCTGCGTAATCATGTTTTTTAATAAGAGTTTGTAGCCATCCTGTGGATTGTCAACGCTAGCATTTGGGGTATGTTATCTTAGTTTGAAGGTGGCAGTCATTACTCTGGCTCTCATGCAAAATGATAATGCCAACTGCTTATGTTGGCTTAACTTTACTATTGCCACATAGCATTTTGAAATCTCAGTAATATGCTTCATTTATTTCAGAGCATAACCTGTGCGTAAGGAAAAATATCCCAGGAGAATATGTTTCAGGAGTAATATTTTATAATATAACTGCAGATTTATTTTATTGCCAAAGTCTAATTATCAAAGCAGATTTTCAAGGGTAAAGCTAAGATTTTATGTTTAAAAAGTATAAACAAGGTTAATATATGGTTCATATAATAATCTTTGATGAAAACAAAAACTAAAGCCTCAATGATAATTCATATTGAAACTTATCTTTATGCAGATATTTGAGTTCAAATATGATTGAAATCCACATAAAATCATTTATCTAGGAAACTATTACTTTCACATTTCACTTTACAAACATTAGAAATGAATAAGTAGAAAGAAGAATGACTTTTGCATAACAGTTTTATATATTACATAATTAAGACATCTACATATTTTTATTCTTAAATGCTTACAAAATCTGTGTAGAATCATGATTCTCTGAATCATCTTCAACCCTCCTGCCCTCATAAAGTCAATTTTTAGTGATTAACCAGAGCCTACTTTTATTTATCAGTATTTTATATTTATAACTTATAAATATAGTTAATACATATATCATGCAATGACTTTTACACTGGCTGTGATTTGTATAATCAGACCGTGATAATAACAGTGCACTGTGATCAATATTCCTGCTTTTACCTTAGAAGTCCTGGAATACCAAGCACTATAGCAAGATGGCTAAGGAATGGCCTTCACCATGGATATACAGTGAAGCTACATCTGGCCCCATTTGCTAAATGGGATGAGGAGTGAGAGGGAGGAGAGCCATTTGTTTCTAATCCTAAAAGTGAAAATCAAATAGTAAAAATGATCTGGAAAATTTCCTTAAATATCCGTAAGTACTATACTATCTGATTTTGGGAAGATAAATTTCTAGGTCATGTTGCTGCTGCTGCTAAGTCACTTCACCCCATAGATGGCAGCCCACCAGGCTCCCCTGTCCCTGGGATTCTCCAGGCAAGAACACTGGAGTGGGTTGCCATTTCCTTCTCCAATGCATGAAAGGAAACGTGAAAGGGAAGTTGCTCAGTTGTATCCAACTCTTAGCAACCCCGTGGAGTGCGGTCTACCAGGCTCCTCCGTCCATGGGATTTTCCAGGCAAGCGTACTGGAGTGGGGTGCCATTGCCTTCTCTGCTAGGTCATGTTATCAGTATTCAAATTCTTATTTGAATGTTATTCGATGCTTTACTGTCATTCTCCGTTTTCTCTCCTAAAAGATGATAGTAACAAAGTAAGTATTCTATTTAATTACCCACTTGAAAACTTTTATCCCTTTGTCAAACTGTCAGGAGACCCTTGAACTCACTAAATTTTTTTTTTGGTTTAGCCAATTCAAAGGATCCATTCTCAAGATTGTTCTCTTAGTGACTCACTTTCTTTTCATCCTTCCTTCTTTCTTTTTTCCTCTCTCTCTTCTCTTCTTCCTCCCAGCTAGAATAGTTGAAGGATAAGAAATTTGAGACCCAGATTTTTTTTTTTGCCCTTTTGTCTCCTCTTGACTAATTTAATTGTGCCTTTAAGGTTTGCCAGTATGCCATTCTTTTATTGTATAATATTGACATCACTGAGCCTGGGTTTAATTACAGTTCATATATTTTCTTAATACAGGCTGAAGGAAGAAGGTGGTAGGCACTACTAGGGAATTTTTTGCTCCTACTAAGTCAAATTATTCCTATACCACAAAGATATGAATATTGGAGGTTCATCAGTTCTTTTAGCTTAAAATTACCCCCTCATTTAGATTTATCAAAAGGAAAGGCAGGATGTTACTTTCAAAATTGCACATAATGCATTTAATGACTCCCCAATATGGAAGTCACTCCATTAGGCACTGAGGACATAAATTAACATTAGAAAATATTCTAAAATAGGGTTTCTCTTTTTCAAATCTTTTTTAAAAAATTTCTTTAAAATAGGTAGGGAATACCCCCTAGTGTAAAAGAATTTCAATGAACTGTTGCATGCATAAACTTTTTTTCTAAATGTTGATGTCAGTTTCATAAGATTCATGTCTGTTTAAGGGCTAAAAGGTCATAACAGCCTTCCCAGATATGTCTGCATCACAGATCATGCAGAACCAAACTCATTCTAGCATCTGTTAAATACATTCCACACCAGGTCTTAAACATACGTAAATATAGTTAAGAACAAGTGGGAAAATAATCCATTGCTCCTCTCTTTTTGTTTCATTCACAATGTGAACAACTTTTTTAAAGGTGTAAATTTATAAGTGGATTAGCAAGATTAGGTGTCTATTTCTAGGCAATTACCACTGGTTAGAGATACCAAGGGAATATTTCATGCAAAGAGGGGGACAATAAAGGACAGAAACAGTATAGACCTAACAGAAGCAGAAGATCCAGAAGAAGTGGCAAGAATATACAGAAAAATTATACAAAAGAGATTCTAATGACACAGATAACCACGATGGTGTAATCACTCTCCTAGAGCCAGACATCCTGGAGTGTGAAATCAAATGAGCCTTAGGAAGCATCACTACAAAAAAATCTAGTGGAAGTGATAGAATTCCAGCTGAGCTATTTCAAATCCTAAAAGATGATGCTGTCAAAGTGCTATACTCAGTATGCCAGCAAATTTGGAAAACTCAACAGTCACCATAGGATCAGTTTTCATTCTAATCCCAAAGAAAGGCAATGCCAAAAAATGTTCAAACTACTGCACAATTGCACTAATTTCACACTGTAGCAAAGTAATGCTCAAAATCCTTCAGGCTAAGTTTCAGTAGTATGTGAACCGAGAACCTCCGGATGTTCAAGCTGGATTTTGAAAAGACAGAAGAACCAGAGATCAAATTGCCAACATCCACTGTATCATAGAAAGAGCAAGAGAATTCCAGAAAAATAGCTAATGCTTCATTGACTATGATAAAGCCGTTGACTGTGTGGATCACAACAAACTGGAAAATTCCTCAAGATATGGGAATACTAGACTACCTTACCTGCCTCCTGAGAAACCTGTATGCAGGCCAAGAAGCATCAGTTAGAACCAGACATGGAGCTATGGGCTGGTTCAAAATTGGGAAAGGAGTACATCAAGGCTGTATTTTGTCACCCTGCTCATTTAACTTACATGCAGAGTACATCATGCAAAATGGCAGGCTGGATGAAAAACAAGCTGGAATCAAGATTGCCAGGAGAAATATCAATAACCTCATATATGCAGATGACACCACCCTTATGGCAGAAAGCAAAAAAGAGCTAAAGAGCCTCAATGAGAGTGGAGGAATGGGAATAGAGGAATAAGAATTTGGAGAAGGAATGATCACTTCCGCTTGGAATGATCAGAGAAAACTTTGTAGAAGAATCATGAGTCTTGGAGAAAGGAAGCTTTTCAATGCATTTGTTTCAATGGATGGAGGTAGTGGTGGATATGTCAGTGGGGTGAAGACAGTAGGGGAGGTAGAGAGGAAGAATATGAACAAAAGCAAAAGGCTGGGCAAAGGCAGAAAATTGTGTGTGTGTGTGCTCAGTCGCTCAGTCTTGTCCGACTCTTTGTGACCCTGTGAACTCTAGCCCTTGGGACTCCACTGTCCATGACATTCTTCAGGATGCAGTACTGAATTGGGCTGCCCTGCTCTCCTCCAGGGGATCTTTCTGACCCAGGGATCGAACACACATCTCTCATGTCTCCTGCTGGTAGGCGGGTTCTTTACCACTAGTGTGACCTGGGACGCCCTGAGGGTTTGTAAACTCCTCCCTCATAGCTCAGCTAGTAAAGAATCCACCTGCAAAGTGGGAGACCTGGGTTTGATCCCTGTGTTGTGACGATCCCCCAAAGAAGGGAAAGGCTACCCACTCCAGAATCTGACCTGGAGAATTCCATGGACTGTATAGTCCATTGGGTCAAAAAGTGTCAGACACAACTGAGCGACTTTCACTTTTACATATAAGGTTGAGGAAATACCTTCTATTGCTAGTTTACTGAGAGATTTTATCATGGATAAATGTCTGAAATACTGCTGCTGTTGTTGCTGCTGCTGCTAAGTCACTTCCGTCGTGTCCGACTCTGTGCGACCCCATAGACGGCAGCCCACCAGGCTCCCTGTCCCTGGGATTCTCCAGACAAGATCACTGGAGTGGGTTGCCATTTCCCTCTCCAATGCATGAAAGTGAAAAGTGAAAGGGAAGTTGCTCAGTCGTGTTAGACTCTTAGCGACCCCATGGACTACAGCCTACCAGGCTCTTCCATCCATGGGATTTTCCAGGTGAGAGTACTGGAGTGGGGTGCCATGGGTTTATGTATTTATTGATATCATCGCATGATTTTTCTTCTTTTAGACTTTGATGTATTGAGTTGCATTGATAATTTTCCAATATTGAACCAACTCTGAATGACCATAATACAGTACCCTTTTTTTGAAAAACATCACTGTGTTCTACTTGCTGTTACATTTTTTTAAGAAAACTTGTACTTTGGCCTATGAGAGGTCATGATCTTTGTTTTTTTTATAATGCTTTTGATTTTGGTATTAGGGTAAGTGAAGTGAAGTGAAGTCGCTCAGTCGTATCTGACCCTTTGCTACCGCATGAACTGTAGCCTACTACACTCCTCCGTCCATGGGATTTTCCAGGCAAGAGTACTGGAGTGGGTTGCCATTTCCTTCTCCAGAGGATCTTCCTGACCCAGGGATCAAACTCAGGTCTCCCACACTGTAGGCAGACACTTTACCATCTGAGCCACCAAAAAGTGAGTTAGGAAGTATCCCCTCTTCTTTTCTCTTCTGGAAGAGTCTGTGAAAGATTGATATTACCTCTTCCTAAAATATTTGGAGAAATTCCCAGTAAAATACATTTTGGCTTAGAATTTTCCTTTTAGGAAAGTTTTTACCCCTAGGTTAGACTATAGGCCATTGAGTATCTTTTTTTAAAAAAACATGTTAATATATTTATTTTTAGTTGAAGGATGATTGTTTTGTAATGTTGTGTTGGTTTCTGCCATATATCGAATGAATTAGCATAAGTAGACATAGGTCTCCTCCCTCTTGAAGCTCCCTGCCACCTCCACCCTATCCCACTCTAGGTTGTAACAGAGACTGGATTTGAGCTCCCGGAGCCATACGGAAAGTTTCCACTGGCTACTGGTTTTATGTGAGGTAGTACGTATGTCTCCACGCTGCTCTCTTCATCGTCCCACCCTGTCCTTCCCCACGAGTCTGTTGTCTATGTCTTCATTGCCACCCCGCAAACAGGTTCATCGGTACTGTCTGTCTAGATTCTATATATATGCATCAGTATATGATATTTGTTTTTCTCTTTCTGACTGACTTAGCTCTGTATAATAAGCTCTAGGTTCATCCACCTCATTGGAACTGACTCAAATGTATTCCTTTTTATGGCTGAGTAATGTTCTATTCTCTGTATGTACCACAGCTTCTTTATCCATTCATCTATCAATGGACATCTAGGTTGGATCCATGTCCTAGGTATTGTAAACAGTGCTGCGATGAACATCAGGGTACACGTGTCTTTTTTAGTTATTGTTTTCTCAGGGTATTTGCTGAGTAGTGGGATACATATGGTAGTCTTTTCCTAGTTTTTAAAAGAATCTCCATATTGTCCTCCACAGAGGTTTTATCAATTTACATTCCCACCAACAAGGCAAAAGAATTCCCTTTTCTCCAGCCTTTCCAGCATTTATTGCTTGTAGATTTTGGATGGTGGCCATTCTGACTGTGTGAGGTGATACCTCAGTGTAGTTTTCATTTGCATTTCTCTAATAATGAGAAACGCTGAGCATCTTTTCATGTGTTAATTAAACATCTTCTTTGGTGAAATATCTGTTTAGGTCTTCTGCCCACTTTTTGATTGTGTTGTTTGTTTTCCTGGTATTGAGTTGCACAAGCTGTTTGTATATTTTGGAAATTAATCCTTTGTCAATTGTTTCCTTTGCTATTATTTCTGAAGGTTGTCTTTTCACCTTGTGTAGTTTCCTTTGCTGTGCAAAAGCATCTAAGTTTACTGAGTTCCCATTTGTTTATTTTTGTTTTTATTTCCATTATTCTAGGAGGTGGGTCATAGAGGATCTTGCTGTGATTTATGTCATGGGATGTTCTGCCTATGTTTTCCTCTAAGAGTTTTACAGTTTCTGGTCATTAAGAGTATCTTTTATTAAATACATTTTTCTGGTTTGTGTCCTTCAAGTACTTTGTCTGTTTCTCACCTAAATTGTTCAAGCTTTTCCCATCAAGGTGTATATAAAATTATTAACCCTTTAGTGTCTGTAGGATCCATTGTAATATTTCTCTTTCATGTCAGTTACTTTTTGCTTTCTGTTTGTCCCATCTCCTCTTTGTTTTTTATTTCTCTTTTCCTGCTTTGAGATTGATTTTTATGATGCCATTAAGTGATATAATATTTAGAATAGACAGAAGGCAAGATGTCAGCTCACATGTATATCATAACTCAAAATCTCTCAGTGAAGGGAAAAGTCAGATCAAAAGCTGAGGATGGGAAAATGTTGGCATCTTATATAGAGAGGGTTTAGAATATTTGTTCTAGGAGATCTCCCAGGAATAGTAAGAAATTAGCTTGTGGGTTTTCAACCATTAGTAAGGACCCAGCTAAGTAAACATGTACTAATAACACTATTTGGGTAATTAAGGTGTACTATGATCAAATCTGAAGATATGTCTCCAAACAGACCCAAAAAATTGAAAAATGAGAAAAAAAAATTGTAATGAAATTACAGTGATGATTAGGCTATTTCACATTTCAACCTTATATAAAGAAAGCTGAGTACTGAAGAATTGATGCTTTTGCATTGTGGTGCTGGAGAAAACTCTTGAGAGTCCCTTGGACTATAAGGAAATCCAACCAGTCAATCCAAAAGGAAATCAGTCCTGAATATTCATTGGAAGAACTGATACTGAAGCTGAAACTCCAATACGTTGGCCACCTGATGTGAAGAACCGACTCATTGGAAAAGACCCTGATGCTGGGAAAGATTGAAGGCAGAACAAGAGGGGGACACCAGAGGATGAGATGGCTGGATGGCATCACCAACGCAATGGACATGAATTTGAGTAGGCTCTGGGAGATGGTGATGGACAGGGAAGCCTGACGTGCTGCAGTCCATGGGGTCGCAGAGAGTTGGACGTGACCGAATGACTGAACTGACTGAACTGAACATTTCAACCTTAGTTTTACTCAAACCCATTTATGTTTTTCCTTAGTGAGGTTGAAGATACCAACTTCTTTTGGACAAGCACACTTTTCCAGAAGTGTAGAACTTTGACACAATTGACAGCCGTCTTTTTCTGAATATTGAACATTCAGTGGTTCAATGAGTGCTCACAGTGCAGACGAGCTCAAGGGACTTTTAAGACCTGAATGAGCTTTCTCCTGTTTTCTCACAGTTCAGTTCTCCTTTGTTTTCGCTTCTCTTCTTTTCACAGCTCTTTCTCTTAGTTAAGTTATCTGAAAAACCAGAAAAAAGGTGGAATAACTGAAAAGAACTGGTTTTGGTGAGTGGAAATAAAACAAATGGAAAATTGGCAAGCCAGCTGGATATTTTGTGGGACTAAGGCTTTGGAAACATATTTGCAAAATTCAGATAATTATTCTACTCTTTGAACTGATTGCATTTTGTATTGTATTCTGTTTGTTTGCAAAAACCGTGATTGCTTGAATCATGTAATGTAATGTGAGCTTGGTGTAAAGACAGAGTTAGTTTATCTAAATCTCTCATCCACAGGCATTGTTGTTTCATTTATATACTGAAAATCTATGTGATTGAAAGTGGGAAAAGCACAGTTATCATTAGAATATTTCATTTGAATTGCTTTCACAATTACAACTGGTTCTCAGAATACATTTTTGGACAGACCTTGACTTTAGCAGTAGAAAAAGTAACATTTTATATAAAAAAATGCTTGATATATTTAGTTCTGTAGACAGAAGGATGTAAACTAACCCCTCCTTTTCCAGCAGTGGCCACTATGGTGTAGAACAGTGAAGAAGGAGGCTCAGATCAAACTACCTGAGTTTCGGTACTGGCTTTACCACTTACTAGCTGTATGATTCTGGCCTAGATGCTAACTTCTTTGTGCTTCAGTGAAATAGGAAAATCGTTTTGTCTCATAGCCTTGATATGAAGATTAAATGAGCTAATACACGTAATATGCTTAATCTGGTACATAGAATGTACTCAATATGTTATAATTGTTACCAGAGTGAAATTAGTTAGGGTCTGTGCATCACCAATAATGTGAGATTTGAACAATGTCAAGATGTGGTACCCTGAATGTCAAGCTAGATAGCTACCTTAAAAAAGTGCTAGGAATAAAAACCCCAAATGCCATCCATTTGAGAATGACCATTTCCTGTTCGTTTTTTTTTTTTTTTACTCTTAAATCTTTAAGTGTATAATTACCAAGAACAAGGACATTCTCTTACATAACCATGATAATTGATGTTAGGTCATTTAATATTGTTATAATACTAGTATCCATATCCTGCTGCTGCTGCTGCTAAGTTGTTTCAGTCGTGTCCGACCCTGTGCGACCCCATAGACGGCAGCCCACCAGGCTCCCCCGTCCCTGGGATTCTCCAGGCAAGAACACTGGAGTGGGTTGCCATTTCTTTATCCAGTGCATGAAAGTGAAAAGTGAAAGTGGAGTTGCTCAGTCGTGTCCGACTCTTAGCGACCCCGCAGATTGCAGCCTACCAGGCTCCTCCGTCTATGGGATTTTCCAGTCAAGAGTACTGGAGTGGGTTGCCATTGCCTTCTCTGATCCATATCCTAGAATATGACAATTATAGACAACTTAAAGTTTTTCTCTTATACAACTGTATTTTCTCTGTCAAGCATGCAATCATTTCTTCAAATGTAATTTTAGTGTTAGTAAAACTAATTGTAATTTTATTTCAGCATATATATTCTAAATCACTTCTTTGTGATTTATCAGAAATGAAATATCATTATATGCTGAAAAATCAGTATAATTACGGCAAATTTTATATCTTCTATAAGTAATAAAAATGAACAGCATGATTTTTGTAACTCTCAATGTAGAAAGCTAATGGTAAAAAGCATAGAGAATATTTTGAGGAAAAACTGCTCTCATTGCAAAAAGAGGGAAGAAGATTGGCATTGAGTGAGCTCTAACTATGGTTGGCAGTTTTTTCCCTTATATGCTATTTCATGTATTTATCTTTCAAAAGTCATACAAAAAGTATGTATTATCTCAATTTTATTTTATTTCCTTTTTTAAAGATGTGGACCATTTGTAAAGTCTTTATTGAATTTGTTACAATATTGCTTCTGTTTTATGTTTTATTTTTATTTGATCACCATGCATGCATATCTTAACTCCTCCACCAGGGATCGAGCCCATACCCCTTGCACTGGAAGGTGAAGTCTTAACCACTGGACCATCAAGGAAGTCCCTATCTCAATTTAGAACAGAAGTTCAGAGTTCGATTTCAATAATTCGTCGACATTTTTGGAGTAGAACTGGGCGGGGGGGTCAGATCCTAATTATCTGATTCAGATCCAATGTACTTTCCATTGCATCTGTGTGCTTCTAAGAAGTGATCTTATACCATTGAACTAGCTTAGTATGAGAATTATAGCTGAACCACCAAAACAAAACATCCCTAGTTTTTCAGTATTTGTAATTCAGCTAGAGTCATTTTTTTCCATATTTTGCCACTGCATTTCATTTTAATACATGTATGCCATTAAAGCTCATACTAAAAAACCCTGTAAGCTTAGTGTGGGTGTCCTTGCTTTTAGACATGCAGAAGGTGAGCACCATAAGGTGTAATAGTGGGAAAAGTGCTGACACCAGGCCTGGGCCCGGTTTTGCCATGAACTAGTCAGTCATTTCACTTTGGAGCAGGTCATTTCCCTGTGTTGAAGTTCTTTTCATCTGTAGAATGAGGAAAAAGTACTCAGTGAGTACTCATTCCATCTTTTTCAATATTCTTTATTATAAATCCACACTGCCTTTTCCTGAAGGGCCAGAAGTTCAAATATGGATTAGTTTCCTAGGGAACTGTCCCTAGGGAGAATACTCCAGCCCCTTGGAAATTCCCAGAACTTAAAAATATGGCTGTAAATACAGGATTTTGTAATAAGCAAACCAGAACTATTTTTCAGTGTTATATGTATATGCTCTTAATCTAAATTCTTTTCACTCTGAATTTAGAATAGCTGGGTTTTCCTTTTTCATGTTTTCCACAGGATTATTTTACAAATGCAAACAGAGAATTGAGAAAAGATGCTCAGCAAGATTACCACCTAGAATATGCCATGGAAAATAGTACACACACAGTAATTGAATTTGCCAGAGAACTGCATACGTGTGACCTAAATGACAAGAGCATAACGGTAAGAAGTCTATCAGTAGATGCATGCGTGAACAGATTGTACATTTACAATTGGAATACTTTGCAGAATAAAAAAGAATAAATATTTTAAAATAACCCTTAGCAACAAAGTCACATAATCTTTTGGGGAATATTTTTGAATTCTCCTTAGAAGCCATGATGGGGGGAACCACCTGTGACTATAAACTTCAATAAAGGCAGTTTTTGTGTGAATCTAAAATTCTGAAGAGCTGCTTAAAGTATGTGTGATTTTATCTATAAAAGATTGTAGCTTCTTTATAAAGTTTGAAAATAAGCAATTAAGGTTGGAAGAAATCATATTACATAAGAGAGAATTATGATACAAAATACTAGGCTATAATTCATCTGAATTGTTACTGATTCACTTTTGTAAATTTCTAAAGTCAAGATGAATAGTAGATTGATGAAAATTGCCTGTCAACATGTTATACAAGATGTGTTATTGTCAGGCATCATGTAAAAATTAACATCTTTGTGCATATGCAAATTGAATATTTAGAGGATCTATAATTCATGT
>SJYC01013364.1:0-14002 GCA_006408675.1 Madoqua kirkii | reverse complement strand
AATTCTTAGTTTTCCCATTACAAACATATTATCGTAATGCTAGATATGTGTGCATCTGTTATCTAAGGATATGCTTAGAATTCAGTACTTTTGAGTTCACATTGCTGTTTCAAAGGTATAAAGAGGAATCTCAGTGACTTGAAAGACTTTGGAAGTCTTTTTTTTTTTTTCATGTTTGAAGATCTGTAAGAGGACAAAAATTCTTTACCCTGAACAAGAGGGGTTTTGAGTGAGGGAGGGTAGCAGATTGGCGAGCAGAGCTTATACAAACTTTCGTGGTTGCAGGGCAGAAGGCTGGTGACTAAAATTTAAACTCAATTACTTCCCATGAATGGGGCTCCCGTGTTGCCTTAGTGGTAAAGAGTCTGCCTGCCAATGCAGAGATGCAAGTTTGATCCCTGGGTTGGGAAGATCCCCTGCAGAAGGAAATAGCAACTCATTGTAGTATTGCCGGAAAATCTCATGGACAGAGGAGCCTGGTGGGCTATAGTCCATAGGGTCACAAAGAGTCGGACATGACTTAGCAACTGAACAACACAACAAAAAAATTATTTGCTACTAAAAGTATGAAATAATAAGGTAAGTTATTTGTAAAATTATAAAATAAGAAAGGTAAATAACTTAATCTGCAGGAAAGATTGGGTTATGATGTAAATTATTGATGGTTTCAGTTCACTTGTGATTCCATTTTACTGATTTATATTTTGATGATAGCAAACAAAGTTGAAAATTATGACTTGAAAATGTTGCTGTTGTCTGATGACATATACAGAGATTGTGAAAAAAAAATTCTTGGTAAATTATATTAAAAGCACACTTCTCATAGGAGATCATCCTTGTGATTCCTTCTTGAGATTCATCCTCCAGCCCGTCTCTTCATATTTAAGCGTGACCCCATTTAAGCTCTGACAAATAGGTGACATTACCCTCAATTTAAAGATTTTTAGAGGAAGTGATTCTTTCCACTCTCTTTTGTTGTTGTTCAGTCTGTCAGTCATGTTCAACTCTGTGACCCCATGGATGCATCATGCCAAGCTTCCCTGTCCTTCGCCATCTCCTGCTCCCAGAGCTTGCTCAAATATGTCCATTGAGTCCGTGATGCCATCCAACAATCTCATCCTCTTGTTGTCCCCTCCTCATCCTGCCTCCACTCTTTTTAGTCGGTATACTATCATTATCATAATTAATAACTGGATATACTCTGCTAGATGCTGGGTCTATCAATTTTTTTGAGGAGCTTTTCGTGTCTCTGGATTCTCCCCATAAACTGAACTCCTCATTCATCTGTTTAAATCTGATGTCTTAATCAATTTAAGAAATAGTTGTTGATGGCTTATTATGTTAAAGAGGAGGAAAAAGAAAAACATCCAGGTTGAATCATCATCCTTAGTCATCTCCCCTAAAGGAGATGTATCCCTAGTAGGAGGCAGTAGGTGGGTTCTGCATTTGAATGGGCCTGGTTTGAATCCTTCTTTCCATTACTCATTGAAGAGCAGGAAAGTTATTCATCACGTACATGAAACTCAGTTTCATGATTTAAATAGGAACAATGCTTTCCTAATGGTATTGTTTAGCATAAAAATTAAATAACAGGCTTAAAAAATTTTATTAGTACTTGCTACAGTATCCAACACACAGGATTCTTAATAAATTCAATTTCTATTATCAGTCTATATATTTTCAGTTTTGTTCTCCAAACAACTTTTCATTGAAAACTACTATTTTTGTCTGACGGCCCAGAAAAGGAAGAGCATCATACTGGAAGGCTGACTATTGCTGAGTTTTAAGAGAGGATTTCTTTTATAGTTGTGTGATCACAGGCAAATTATTTACTGTCCTGTACCTCAGTTTTCTCATCTGGAGAAATGGACATGCTATTTCTCCTCTAAGAGAGCTGTTATGACCATTAGTCAAAGGAGTTTAATATCTGTAACTTAGAACAGTGCCTGGCACATAGCATTTGTTAAAGTAGCTAAATAAAATTATGTTGCTCACTAGTGATACACAGTTGCTAATCTGTTGAATATCTTGTTAGGTTTCTGGGTTCCTTTAGGATTCCAAATCAGCCAACCTTTTCCAGACAGAATTCTAAATAAAACCTGGATTGTCCCTTATTTCATTTAGGCAGGCCACTCTGAGAACTTTCTGCTCTGGAAAAATTGAAACTGAGTGAAAAAAACACTCATCTCTTCTTCAGCGGTAGATACAAGGAGGGAAATCCTATGCTTTCTACTTGCTGCTGGACAGCGTATCTTTTTGCCATTAAATTAGAAGCTGCTGCCCTTTTCTGTTGGTGGCATTCATAAATCTGTGTGGTTTAATTTGGGGGAATGTTTCCTGGGATAAGGAAATCTAAGCACGATTGACACTGAATACCCGTGAAATGTCCTTGAAGCCAGAGTACTGTATACCCATGAAGTGTCACTCAAAAATCAATTTTCCTATGCTAGACACACAGCATGAAACTGTGACTTTATACACGATATTAAATGAACACTGCTGCCCCTTTTCCCTATCGCATTCATTCCTTCTTCTGTCTTAAATGAAAGGACACCATCAAATGGAAAAAATCAGCATTAACACATTCTGAAACATCGTGTGATAGCAGGTCTCCATTTCTGAAAATGTGTAAGACTTCAAAGCTAAATTTAGTAAAATGTGGGATTTCTCGGTGTCAAAAGACGTATTTTGACAACTATTAGAGTGATTTCTTCTCAGTCTACTTCCTTTTCTCCCCCTGAAATGATATTTCAAAATGTATTTTAACTGGTGTGATTTTTTTCCCCCTGATGGAAATAGCATTTTGGTTTGTCATCAGGATGCTTTACATGGACTCCATGCTTTAGTTCTAAATCTTTCACTGTATGTTTACCTTCTGTTTTGCTTTGTCCTGTGGCAGACTAGTAGGTATTTATTATTGACCACTGAATGAACAATTGTTTGTATTTTCATCCATTTTCATTCCAACTCCATAGTACTTGTTCAGGTTTTCTGATGTTTTCCTTTTATCTTTTATTAATTCAGCCATATTTCCTAAAGGCAAGCTTTGGCTCTTCAGATAGATTTATTTAATATGTTGAAAAAAATTAACTTTAAAAGTATGCTTTGTGTAAAAATACTTCGCATTCCTCTTAAATAGTTTGCAACACTGTATTTGGTTATTTGGCTCAGACGGTAAAGCATCTGCCTACAAAATGGGAGACCCAGGTTCAGTCCCTGGGTCGGGAAGATCTCCTGGAGAAGGAAATGGCAACCCACTCCAGTATCTTGCCTGGAATATCCACGGACGGAGGAGTCTGGTGGGTTACAGTCCATGGGGTTGCAAAGAGTCAGACAGGACTGAGCAACTTCACTCTCACTTTCCTTTCACTTTTCTTAACATCAATGTATTACCATTGACATCTGTGAATTTTATCACGATTGACAAGACAGATGATTTTTGACCTTATGGGGAAAAGAAGATCATGTGATAAAATCATAAGAATCCTCTTTGGGATTTTGTCATTCAAAGTTTACAAATACCAAAATAATTTTACCTTTATATCCAAATATATCTGAAATGTTATATATCTTTTATCTTCCAGAGAAGAGTTGACAATACTTGGGTTTTTACTGTAACTGTCTGAAACTATAACTTGGAACAGAAGTTGGTAGGAGCACCGCCCTTAACAATAATGAATTGACTCAAATTAGCACATTTTAAGGACTGTTGACTTAGATTCTCAGTGTTGCCAAGTTCTTTCTAGATCCGCTTGGGTTACACAGACTTTACAAAAACACTGGGGATTGTCTAGCTACATGGGTGTTCTTAATAGCCACTTGAGAGTGGAGGTAATTGAATTCACTTTGAAAGCATGTCTTTTCACGGAAGTGATTTATTGCTAACTCTGTCACTAATTAGCTTTCTGACCCTAGAGAAAGTACTTAACCTCGCCCTGATCCTCAAATTCCTTGTCTATAAGATAAAGGGATTGGGCCAGATGATTTCAATTGGCTCTTTTTCACTTCTAAGTATCTGACTTGCTGCAAACTAAAACTGAAATCTGTGTGGGGGTTTGGATGCCCTGTGGTGTGACTTCCTGATACGCCTGATTCTCACCATCCCTGGGCAGGTGCTCCAGGGTGAAAATGCTTAAGACCCCACTGCCTCCTTTGACATTAAAAGTCCTCTTTCTTAAAGTTAAAAGTCTCCTTCTTTAGTCCCTTGGTCATGGGCTCTCTTAGTGTATATTCTTTTTTTTTTTTAATTAATTTTTATTGGAGTACAGTTGCTTTAGAATGTTATGTTAGTTTCTACTGTATAGCAAAGTTAATCAGATATATATATATATATATATACACCCTTTATTTGGTATTTCCTTCCCATGTAAGTCACCATAGAGCACTGAGTTCCCTGAGCTATACAGTAGGTTCTCATTAGTTGTCTATTTTATACATAATATCAGTAGTGTGTATATGTCAATCCCAACCTCTCAATTCATCCCACCTCTTTCCCTCCCACCCCTTAGTGTTCATACGTTTGTTCTCTTCATCTGTGTCTCTATTTCTGCTTTGCAAATGAGATCATCTAACCATTTTTCTAGATTCTACGTATATACACTAATATACGATATTTGTTTTTCTCTTTCTGACTTACTTCACTCTGTATAACAGCCTCAAAGTCTGTCCACATCTCTAACTCTTAGCATATATTCTGAGGCTTAGGCTTCCATCTATAAAGAGGATAACAATAGTACTTGTCTCAAATGGTAGCTGTCATTATCAAATGAGACATTATGCATAGAGTTCTTACGTGTTTGGCATATATTAGGTAGCTCAGTAAATACTAGCTATATTCCCAGTTTACTTTGGTTTTCAGATACCTCTAAATCTTGGAAATAATCCAAATAAGATAATCTAAATAAATAAACAATGAAATAAATCTAAATATTGGGGAAAATTTCCTTTTAAAAATAATAAGGATTGAAATTAAGAATGGCAGAGTGAGGAAGGCTCATCAGTTGGCACAGCGCCCAGGATGGACTCTGGAAATAGGTAAGGGTTGTGTTCTAATTCAGCTTTTCATTAACTGAATGATTCTGGGCAAACTAAACTCTATGCATCTTCAGTTGTGAGGTAGGAAAAATAATTTCCAGTAAAGATGAAATGATTACAAGTGAAAACACCTGTTCCATAATCACTCATAATTGCTTGTTTTCTTCTCTTGATGGGGATTATAGAGATGGATGACTATAAATTCATCTAGTATTTTCTCATACTTAGAGTCAGGATTGCCCTGAAATCATGGTAGGCAGTCAGTCTCTATTTTATTTTGACAAAAAGATTCCTTGGGAATTAGATTTCATAGCTTGCTTCCATTATTCTAAACCAAATGAAATCTAAGCTAATTTCCTCCTGTTCTTGTCTTACTAAGGATAAAAACCAGCTGGCGACTAACCTCTGGGAAATATTCTTTTACATTCTTAGATTGCCCATTAACTTTCCACTCTATGGCCTTAAAAAATTTTCCACAGACATAAAAAGATAGTTATTCTTCTTTGTTGCTCTTCTGCCACCCAACTCTACACCCAATCTACTATATCTTTTTTTTTTTAATAGTCCAAAGTTTGGATTGCAGAATTGAAAAGCATCAGCTCATTTATTGATAATTATTGGCTATAAAAGTTGGTAAATATTTTGATTAGCAGCACTTCTTTTGAAATAGTATTAAGAAGGAATTCGCTGGTGGTTCAGTCGTTAGGACTCTGGGCTTTCACTGCAGGGGCACAGGTTCTATCCCTGGTCAGGGGAACGAAGATCCATGCAGCCTTAGCAATAAATAAATAGAAAATTTTTTTTTTAATGGAGTACTAAAATATTTAGGTTGGATTCTAGATGTTGATGGCACAATAAGATTAAGAAATGTGGAAATATTAATTTATGAATGACTTGACTTATATGCAAAGTATATAAGTGAAATATTTTTTTGCTACTTGAGATATATTATCTTGTGGGATTTTCACAGCCTCCCTCTAACACCACTTTCCAGATGAACACAGTGAGGCATGGCATGCATAAAGAACTTGCTTAACATTACACAAGGCCTATGAAACAGAGGCAAGATTGAATACGGGTCTTCATAGCAAAGCTAGTAGATCTTTTTCTCTTCAGTACTACTAGCCCAGGCCTTATGGTTTTTCTGGGTGATCTGTGCCAATGGGAGCCTCCCCAGTGCTCGCAGTAAAGAATCCCCCTGCAATGCAGGAGACCCAGGTTCAAACCCTGGGTCAGGAAGATCCCCTGGAGGAGGTCATGGCAACCCATTCCAGTATTCTTGCCTGGAGAATTCCCATGGGCAGAGGATCCTGATGGACTATAGTCCATAGCATCTCAAGGAGTTGGGCATGATTGAATTACTGAGCACACATGCATGCATATGCCAATGAAACACAAATACTACTAGCCCAGGCCTTTCTAGGTGATATATGCCAGTGGAACTTAATTTGAGAAAGCTCCTCAGTATCCAGGCTGTGGATACTTTTGTATCCTATAAGATCTGTTCCTAGACAGAACCTTCCATAAATATCAGTATAAAGATCCTGGGAACTGAGTTAGAAAAGATTTCATTATGTTGACTAGGTGAAGGATTATGCACATGGGTACAATAAGGCACAGAATGTTAGATCTCTGAGATGATGTTAGGGAGAAAAGAACTGGAAATGATTTCAGTGGGAAGAAATGCTACCTGTCTTGTAGCATAAGGATAATTGGAAACAAGCCCATAGCCTTCTGTATAAGCTGAGTTACAGTCATCTTTGGAATTAAGTGAAAAATGGTAATGACTTATTTTATTCTCTTTCGCTGTATAAAAAGAGACTTGTGAGAAAAAAAAATACCAACATTTTCATCTGGAAGCTAAATGTATGGCAAAATGCCTAGACAGCAAGGACCCTAAAAGCAAGAAGAGCCGTGTTGTTGGAGAGAGGTCTAGAAATGTTAGTCTCTCTGAATGACCTAACAATTAGTCTGAGTGTGGGTTCTAATCCTGCAGTAAACACTGGTCAGATTAGTCATGTGTCTGCATCACAGTGCTTCTCGTGATAGAGTTCACATAAACAACATAATTCAAAGGCTATAAATCCATATAACTGAGAGGTTGTCCTAAGTGATCTTAAGTTGATAAGGTGAAGTCGCTCAGTTGTGTCCAACTCTTTGCGACCCGTGGACTGTAACCTACTAGGCTTCTCCATCCATGGGATTCTCCAGGCAAGAATACTGGAGTGGATTGCCATTTCCTTCTCCAGGGGATCTTCCTGACCCAGGGATCGAACCCAGGTCTCCCGCATTGGAGGCAGATGCTTTAACCTCTGAGCCACCAGGGAAGCCCTTAAGTGATCTTGAACCCTTAAAATTCTATGGCTAGTTAAATATGGAAATTGAAAAAACTGGAAATGTATCAAATAAATGGATACATTCATAAAATTTGTAAGATAAACTGTAATAAAAAGTTACACTAAAAATTAGAAAGCGTGAAGATGATTTGTGTATATTTCCATGGGATGTAGCACCAATTTTGTTCTGATGTCTATTTTCAATGTAAGGAAATTGTATACTTATCAAAACAGGATGTCATCCATTAATGGCATCCTTTTTAATGCAACATTGAAATTTTTTATAGTTTTTATGAATGGAGCTTTTAGTAAAATGGCACCAGTCGTAAAGAATCTGCCTGCCAGTGCAGGAGATGCAGGAGGCACAGGTTCGGTCCCTGGGTCAGGAAGATCCTCTGGAGAAGGAAATGGCAACCCACTCCACTATTATCGCCTATAAAGTCCCATGGACAGAGGAGCTTGGTGGGCTATAGTCCATGGGGTTGCAAAGAGTCAGACATGACTCAGTGACTGAACACATTACAACAGAAAAAATGATGTATGTGCTAGAAATTCAGTTTAAATAAAAGTTATTTACTATTCAAGTTTATAAACTCAAAGAATAGTTTTATACACTCCTGATCAAGTGATAAAAGATTGCCCTGTTGTGGGTCTTTATCAAACCTTTCACTACATTTGAAATGAATGTATTTTTATGTCAAAAATTCAGAATATACCTGATTTTAATAATATATATATTTTATGAAGAAGAATATTATGCTCATATATCAAAAAAGTTATGGTTGAGTCTTGCTTCATTGAATAATTCTGTTTTTCTAGATTCATAACCTAGGGTACACATTAGAACCATCTGGATAGACTCTTTAGGGATGGAATCCAGACTTTTATGTTGCTGTCGTTTGCACAAGTTCCCCAGATGATCTTGAAACAAACCCCATGGTTGAGAACCAGTGTTTTATATTTATTAAAATTTCCCAGGAGACCATATTTAAATTATATTTTATAGCACTCAGTAAAGTGCTCTTCATATTACATAGCATCCATGCATATTTTTATAGTTATACACTGTTTTAATTAACAACTATTGTAAAAATTGAACACACATCAAATGTCTCCTGTTGAAATGCACTGTTGTCTGCACATGAAGAAGATTTAAGCAATTTATGATTTTGAGATAGTTTGTTCCTGATGCATTGCATATTTCTTTGTGGAAGTGGAGAGGCGAAAACACCAGCTGTTTCCTGGAACCACAGCTGACTTTCATTATAAAATTTCGACGCACTAATTCAGATATAAGGGATACTTTCTTCTATGAAGGGAAAAGGTTTATGTTCTAGTGAAACATGTACATCAAGTTAACTCTATACAGTTATAATGTAATGGATCCATTTTAGAAACTGTATACGGAAGGCCACCTTGCTGACTTTTGAATGCATTCCATTACCAACAGAGAGATATCTTTTCATCAGCGTAATCTCACTGAATTGCGTGTGGAATCATAAACAGTAACTGAAGTCCAGACCATGTAAATCATAAGTACATAAATGCTACCAAAAGCCTCTCAGCCTTTCACTTAATGTGAGGAAGTCTTACAAATATAGAAGACATACTTTGTTCGTGACATATTTCAGAAATCAGGTGTGTACTTAACACACTATATGCTTAATCAGTGAGAAGTACTCCTTCAAACTATCCTGTAAATCACAAAGAATTATCAGTGCGTGTTTAGTGAGTACCCGCTTTGGACAATGCTATGTCTTTTGTCAAATGCAAGGTGATAGACGACATTGCCTTTCACCCCAGTGATCTCCTAGCCTAGATGGGGAGAAGAGACGCACACATGAATGAGAGAGAAACCCTAAAGCTGGCAAGCAAACACTGCTGTCAAACGACATAGCACAGGCCGTCAAGGCGAAAAGAAAGGAGTGAAGGGCTGGGCACAGTCCCACGCCATATGGAAAGAATCATCTTGGGAGAGTATAGCCAGATGGATCTTAGGTAAGAATCCAGGTGTGGTGAGGATGACCAGGAGATAACCTCTCGTTTTTGTGCTTAAGGGCCCATATAAAATGAGAGGAAAGACATTTACTGAAAACATCATACATTCTGTGAGTCACCAATCCTCATAAAACAGCCTAGGAAATAAGTAGTATTATTATCCTCATTTTACAGATGAGGAAACTGAAGCCCAGAGAAGTAAGTTGCTCATTGCTGGTACTTTTAACCTGTTTGTATGCTTTTTCCCAAGGAAGAAAGTGTGTTTTAAAAATAAACATGGACGAGCACTTTTGCTGAGTTAATCTCAAAATATGGCTATTTAGGCCCATGGCAAAAAACAATCATTAGCTGAAAAATAGGATTCTTGCTTCAGCAGTAAAGTTTTGAAGTTGGTCTGTGCAGAAGTTTCCATCTGGTCCCACATATGGCAAATAATCCTCGATGCTCCAGCCAACATCTGTCTGGGTTACAGCCGGCCAGCAGCTGCTGGCTGAACTTTAAATCCATAGTCTGTTATGTTCGATTAGAATGCAGAATCCCAGTGGTTACTCGTTGTCAGGGTAACTGCATTTTTTGATCAGAGAATGCCTTCGCCATACCACACCAAAGCCCCTCACATGAAATATTGAAAGGGACTATAGACTATGGCTTTCACTACCTAAATGGGGTCACTGATTTTATCTTGAATGATACCATTGTGTAGCTTTATCCCCAGTCATGAACTTACAGTTTTACTTATGTTAAAACTCTGGGTAGTTGCATCATGCCCTCCAAAATAGAAACCAAAGCTACCTCTTAATTGCACACACGTGCATATAAGCATTTAGTTCTTTAAAGAAAAGCTGCAGACAGTTTCTCAGAAGAGAGTAATGGCCTTTCAGTTCTTGTGGAAATGAGAGGTCTTCCCTAAGAGCTCTAGTCACTGTAGGGTGGCTTGACTGCTGAGGTTGCTGGACGTCCATTCCCATTGTCAACGTCAGTCATGTTTCCTCAGTAGTTTACAAGTATGTGATATGTGTGGGCTTCTTTATACAAGAGGTTTGTATCACTTAATTCCTTATTTTATAGAATCATGGACCTGGTAAGGATCTCAAGAGAGAGTTTATTCATTTATTGCCTGAGATTTGAAAAAATACTGCTTTGAAACCACTCTCCAAAGAAGAAGATTCCTCATAGTTATTAAAAAGTTCCAAATGTATCTTTATTCATGAACTTGGATATTTTCTCTATGATAGCTGATCTTAACATCATAACTTCAAGGCAAAATTAGTTCTTTTAAATGGAAACAACACAGT
This sequence comes from Madoqua kirkii, assembly GCA_006408675.1. Classification (NCBI taxonomy): domain Eukaryota; kingdom Metazoa; phylum Chordata; class Mammalia; order Artiodactyla; family Bovidae; genus Madoqua; species Madoqua kirkii. The sequence goes on along the minus strand of SJYC01013364.1, from coordinate 3,339 downwards.
TTTTCATCACATCCAAAAATATGGTGTTACTTATTATGCTGCTATTGAATATGCTTCTCTTACATTTTATGATATTGGTATCAGTGTTTGTTGTTGTTCAGATACTAAGTCGTATCCGATTCTTTGTGACCCCATAAACTGCAACATGCCAGGCTTCCCTGTCCTTCACTATTTTCCTGATTTTGCTCAAACTCATCGCATTTAGTCCATGATGTCATCCAACCATCTCATCCTCTGTCATCCCCTTCTCCTCCTGCCTTCAGTCTTTCCCAGCATCAGGATCTTTTCCAATGAGTCTGCTCTTCTCATCAAGTAGCCAAAATATTAGAGCTTCAGCTTCAGCACCAATCCTTCCAATGAATATTCAGGGTTCATTTCCTTTAGGATTGACTGGTTTGATTTCCTTGCTGTCCAAGGGACTCTCGAGAGTCTTCTCGAGCAAAACAGTTCAAAAGCATCAATTCTTCGGCACTCAGCTTTCTTTATGATTCAGCTCTGACAGCCATACATGACTACTGGGAAAACTACAGCTTTGACTATATGCACCTGCAAAATGTAGATAATGATTCTTGTCTTTTCAATGTTATTCTGAAAGTGCTTTAAAAATACTGATTTTAGAAAACAAATATGCGTTGATTGGTCCTAAGGTTCCAGCCACTGTGCTAAGTACTGTTAATACTTATACTGTTTTGCAGAGAAGGAAGTTAATTCATGCCCTCCAAAATAGAAACCAAAGCTACCTCTTAATTGCACACACGTGCATATAAGCATTTAGTTCTTTAAAGAAAAGCTGCAGACAGTTTCTCAGAAGAGAGTAATGGCCTTTCAGTTCTTGTGGAAATGAGAGGTCTTCCCTAAGAGCTCTAGTCACTGTAGGGTGGCTTGACTGCTGAGGTTGCTGGACGTCCATTCCCATTGTCAACGTCAGTCATGTTTCCTCAGTAGTTTACAAGTATGTGATATGTGTGGGCTTCTTTATACAAGAGGTTTGTATCACTTAATTCCTTATTTTATAGAATCATGGACCTGGTAAGGATCTCAAGAGAGAGTTTATTCATTTATTGCCTGAGATTTGAAAAAATACTGCTTTGAAACCACTCTCCAAAGAAGAAGATTCCTCATAGTTATTAAAAAGTTCCAAATGTATCTTTATTCATGAACTTGGATATTTTCTCTATGATAGCTGATCTTAACATCATAACTTCAAGGCAAAATTAGTTCTTTTAAATGGAAACAACACAGTTTTTCATCACATCCAAAAATATGGTGTTACTTATTATGCTGTTATTGAATATGCTTCTCTTACATTTTATGATATTGGTATCAGTGTTTGTTGTTGTTCAGATACTAAGTCGTATCCGATTCTTTGTGACCCCATAAACTGCAACATGCCAGGCTTCCCTGTCCTTCACTATTTTCCTGATTTTGCTCAAACTCATCGCATTTAGTCCATGATGTCATCCAACCATCTCATCCTCTGTCATCCCCTTCTCCTCCTGCCTTCAGTCTTTCCCAGCATCAGGATCTTTTCCAATGAGTCTGCTCTTCTCATCAAGTAGCCAAAATATTAGAGCTTCAGCTTCAGCACCAATCCTTCCAATGAATATTCAGGGTTCATTTCCTTTAGGATTGACTGGTTTGATTTCCTTGCTGTCCAAGGGACTCTCGAGAGTCTTCTCGAGCAAAACAGTTCAAAAGCATCAATTCTTCGGCACTCAGCTTTCTTTATGATTCAGCTCTGACAGCCATACATGACTACTGGGAAAACTACAGCTTTGACTATATGCACCTGCAAAATGTAGATAATGATTCTTGTCTTTTCAATGTTATTCTGAAAGTGCTTTAAAAATACTGATTTTAGAAAACAAATATGCGTTGATTGGTCCTAAGGTTCCAGCCACTGTGCTAAGTACTGTTAATACTTATACTGTTTTGCAGAGAAGGAAGTTAAGGTTCAGAAAATTTAGTTGTCTTTCCTAATGTTACAGAGGATTTAGTATTATAAAACATATTCACTTAGTTAGCAGTGGGAGCTTACACAATATATTTAACTTATACATACCAAAGTTTCAAGGACCTTATCTTTGCAGTCACTTAGAGCTGGTTTCAAATCCTGGCTCTCCCATTTACCATTTGTGTGACCTTTGTTGTTGTTGTTTCAGTCACTAAGCCATGTCTGACCTTTTGTGATTCCATGGACTGTAGTATGCTGGACTTCCCTGTCTTTCACTGTCTCCTGGAGTTTGCTCAGACTCATGTCCATTGAATTGGTGATGCCCTCCAACCATCATATCCTCTGTCATCCCTTTCTCCTGCTCCGTTCAGTCCTTCCAAGCATCAGGACCTTTTCCAGTGAGTTGGCTCTTTGTATCAGGTGGCCAAAGTTTTGGAGCTTCAGCTTCAGCATCAGCCCTTCCAGTGAATAGTCAGGATTGATTTCCTTTAGGATTGACTGGTTTGGTCTTCTTGCTGTCCAAGAGCCTCTCAAGAGTCTTCCCCAGCACCACAATTTAAAAGCATCAGTTCTTCAGTGCTTGGCTTTGTTTACGATCTAACTCTCACATTCGTACATGACTACTGGAAAAACCATAGTTTTGACTATATGAACTTTTCTTGGCAAAGTGATATCTCCCTTTTTAATGCTCTGTCTAGGTTTGTTGTAGCTTTCCTTCCAAGGAGCAAGTGTCTTTATTTCATGGCTGCAGTCACCATCTGCAGTGATTTTGGAGTCCAAGAAAAACTCTTTCCACTTTTCCCCATCTATTTGCCATGAAGTGATAGGACCAGATACCATGATCTTAGTTTTTGAATGTTGAGTTTTATGCCAGTTTTTAACTCTCCTCTTTCACTCTCGTCCAGCTCTTTAGTTCCTCTTCACTTTCTGTCATTAGGATGGTATCATCTGCATATCTGAAATTGTTGACTTTTCTCCCAGTACTCTTGATTCCAGCTTGTGATTTGTCCAGCCCAGCATTTCACATGATGTATTCTGCTTAGAAGTTAAATAAGCAAGGTGATAATATACAGCCTTGATGTACTCCCTGCCCAATTTTGAGCCAGTCCATTGTTCCATGTCGGGTTCAAACTGTTGCTCTTGTCCTGCATACAGATTTCTCAGGAGACAGGTAAGGTGATCTCATATTCCCATCTCTTTAAGAATTTTCCACAGTGCGACCTTGGGTGAGTTAAACAGAATTCTGAACGTCACCTTCTTCATTGGCAAAATGGAGATACTATGTACTCATAAATTAATTATCTGAAAATGTGTATAAAGCATCTGATATAAAGGCATGGTATGGTTATTTTTTACTCTGACACTCTAAAACTTCTTTTTGCTTT
>SJYC01013362.1:0-13789 GCA_006408675.1 Madoqua kirkii | reverse complement strand
AGAATAAGAAAGAAACAAAGAGAGGAGACATAATTACAAAAGCCATCCACTGGTGTTCATTCATTTAATTTTCCTGAAATGTAAAGATGATTCATGTGTATTTCTTTTATTTAAAATTTTTTTTGGTTGGTCAGCATGTGGGATCTTAGTTCTCTGACCAGGAACTGAAACTGCATCCCCTGTAGTGGAAGTGTAGCGTCCTAATCACTGGACCTCCAGGGAAGACACTATCAGTTCAGTTCAGTTCAGTTCAGTCGCTCAGTCGTGTCCAGCTTTTTGTGACCCCATGAATCGCAGAATGCCAGGCCTCCCTGTCCATCACCAACTCCCAGAGTTCACCCAAACTCATGTACACAGAGTCTGTGATTAGTACTTTTTAATTGATATCAATAATAATGGCTAGGGATTCCCAGGTAGCTCAGTGGTAAAGAATCTGCCTGCCACTGCAGGAGACATGGGTTTGATCTCTGGTCTGGGAAGATCCTACATGACTCGGAGCAGTGAAGCCCATGCATGATAGCTACCGAGGCTGAGCTCTAGAGTCCAGGAATCACAACTACTGCAGCCCGAGTGCCAGAGCTTGTGCGCCACCAGCAGAGAAGCCACTGCAGTGAGGGGCCCATGCACTCAATAAAGAATAGCCCTCCCTGTCTGCAACTGGAGATAGGCCCATGCAGGGGCCAAGACCCAGCACCGCCACCACCGCCCCCACCCTCTTCAAAAAAAATGGCTAGCCGCAAATTGTGTGAAGTCACCATCTTTTTTATTATTTATAATGATCTCTTTTCCAGCCAGAAGGCAAAACTTCATAAATAAAATCAAATGACTCTTTGAAACAGTGCTATAGTGTTAAAGTACAAAATTATTTTTGAGCCTTATTCTAACTTCTTTTCTAACCATAGCTCCCCATTCAGACTCCCTCTGCAACCTGTGTGAATAAGAAAGGGAGATAAGAACAGTCCCCCAGAAAGAGACTTAAGCCAGTCAGCCCTGTTGACTTAAACCAATTCAAGCCTGCTACTCAGCAGCTGTGTGAGTTCATTCCATTGACTTAATTGCTTGTTCTGTTGACTCAGTTCCATTGTCTGTAAAATAAGGACATGATACCTGTCTCTGGAAGGTTTGAAGGTGATAGAACAGTCCCCCAGAAAGAGACTTAAGCCAGTCAGCCCTGTTGACTTAAACCAATTCAAGCCTGCTACTCAGCAGCTGTGTGAGTTCATTCCATTGACTTAATTGCTTGTTCTGTTGACTCAGTTCCATTGTCTGTAAAATAAGGACATGATACCTGTCTCTGGAAGGTTTGAAGGTGAAGTGAAATTAACCATCATTGTGTGTGTAACATCTTGGAGAGCATATGAATAGAAACCATAGCTATTACTGAATGCTGTAGTACCTATGTATTTCCTATAGGACTCATCTTTTTTTTTTCTTTAATTGAAGGATAGTTGCTGTACAGAATTTTGTGGTTTTCTGTCATACATCAACAAGGCTGACTTTAGAACCTAAGCCCCGGGAACATTGTGCTGTTCTCATCCTTAGACCTTCAATTCTGGGCAGGGGTGCTTGGGGAATGGTTGTTGGATGAATGGCTCAAATCTAGATTCAAGTCAGTGATGGTGAGTTATAAACAATGTTCAGAAAAATCTCTCTTATCTGGGAAACAAATGAACTTTGAATGTGGGGCACTGTGGATTATGTTTCGAATAAAAGGGCTGAACTGAACTGTTCTGCTGTGCTACTTGTAGACACTTCATAGAAAGGGCCAAAATTCAATGAAATTAATTATTTGGGGGAAACCTGCATTTATTACCAGCTCTAAAGTGATGTTACTTTGTATCTTAGAGAAAAATACTTAATATCAGTTTCCCCTGCTTTCATCAGAGAAGGAATGGCAACCCACTCCAGTACTCTTGCCTGGAGAATCCCAGGGACGAGGGAGCCTGGTGGGCTGCCGTCTATGGGGTCGCAGAGTCGGACACGACTGAAGCGACTTAGCAGCAGCAGCAGCTGCTTTCATTACAAGATAAAGTAGACTATGCTTTAAACTTAAATTTAATTTAAAGAGCAATGAATTCTAGACCTTTGGATAAAAGCCAACATAGACTTCTACATCAGGCAAGTGTTATTCATTTGTATTGCTTACAGTTATAGCTAATCTTTAAACTATGCCGAAGGAATAAAAAATACCATGCAATGATTATTTTCCTCTTCCTAAAAGAAAAATAAGATAGCCCATTTATTAAATTTCTGCAGGAAACAAAGTCTTTAAATTATGATGAATCAATGCTAAAATAATATACTTTATTTAAATAAACCAAAAATATTATGATAAATTATATATAAACATATGTACTAGAAGTTTCAGGATGTGGAAATCAGTCTTGAAGTGAAAGTGAATGTGAAAGTTGCTCAGTCATATCCAAATCTTTGTGACCTCCTGGACTGTAGCCTGCCAAGCTCCTCTGTCCATGGAATTCTCCAGGCCAGAATACTGGAGTGGGTAGCCATTCCCTTCTCCAGGGGATCTTCCCAACCCAGCGATCAAACCCAGGTCTCCAGCACTGTAGGTGGATTCTTTACCATCTGAGCCGCCAGGGAAACCCACAGTTTATTTCAGTAGTGGTCATGTCTGACTATTTGTGACCCCATGGACTGCAGCACGCCAGGCTTCTCTGTCCATCATCAAGTCCCGGAGCTTGCTCAAACTCATGCCCATGGAGTTGGTGATGCCATCCAATCATCTCATCTTCTGTCGTCCCCTTCTCCTCCTTCCTTCAATCTTCCCTAGCATCAGGGTCTTTTTCAATGAGTCAGTTTTTCGCATCAGGTGGCCAAAGTATTGGAGCTTCAGCATCAGTCCTTCCAACAAATATTCAGGGAAACCCTAGTTAGTATTAAAATATGCAGAATTAAATCAGTTATATTTATGTGTAAGTTTTATTGAGCTAAGTGAAAAACTAAGCTTTTTTCCCCCTTAATATAGTATGGCATTTTATCGTGACGATCATCTGTTAGTCATTGAGTTGTTCTTTCATGAATGGAATTATTAGCCTTTAAACTATAAAAAAACAAACACACATATACACATAACAGCAATAACAACAACAAAAAGCAGACTATCTACTGTAACTTCAAAAGAGACCAGAAAGCAGAAACAATCCAGGGAGACAGAAAATGTTTGGTGCAGAACCAAGGGAAAGTCTAGGTGTTTTTGCTGAGACTCTCCCAAAAGGAGCTGTTTCTGTTCAGAGGTGAAACCAGCTCAGTGACATCTGCCAGTGGGCTGCAAAGTCGACAGAGTTTTCTCCAGTAGGCCCTAAAAATTTGGAGGCTACAATTGGATTTGCAGAGGAACAGTATGTTGCTTCATCTTGATCAGTTATTACTCTAAATAACTAATTTTGAATTAAAAACTCGTGAGAAGAAAAAAACTATATTCTCCTAATTCAAGATTAGGGAAATAAACATTTTCAAAGATTTTGGAGGACTGCATATAATGTATTTAAGTATAATAGTATAGTATAAATGCAATATATATGTAGTAGTCAAGGAAGTATTATAGGTAGATTATGAATCAGAAACGTGAGAACTAACATTTGATGAATGGCTGTATATACTATGCACTATGTAGAAGTTGGGCTTCCCAGGTGGCTCAGTGGGTAAAGAATCTGCTTGCAGTGCAGGAGACACAGGAGATGTGGGTTCAGCCCCTGAGTCGGGAAGATCCCCTGGAGGAGGGCATGAATATTCACTTCAGTATTTTTTCCTGGAGAATCTTATGGACAGAGGAGCCTGGCAGGCTACAGTTCATGGGGTCACAAAGAGTTGGACACTACTGTGTCTGAGCATACTTCCATAAAGGCTCTGTCACCAAACACAGTCCCTTTGGGAGTTGAGACTTCAATGGATGAATTTTGAGAGATACAGCATTCAGTCCATAACACTCTCAGTCCATTCAGTCCATAATACTGCCTTTTAACAGACTTCTAAAGGGAATCAGCCCTGGGATTTCTTTGAAAGGACTGATGCTACAGCTGAAACTTCAGCACTTTGGCCACCTCATGCCAAGAGTTGACTCATTGGAAAAGACTCTGATGCTGGGAGGGATTGGGGGCAAGAGGAGAAGGGGATGACAGAGGATGAGATGGCTGGATGGCATCACCAACTCGATGGACATGAGTTTGGGTGAACCCTTGGAGTTGGTGATGGACAGGGAGGCCTGGCGTGCTGCGATTCATGGGGTCGCAAAGAGTCGGACACAACTGAGCGACTGAACTGAACTGAACTGAACATGTTGCCAATCTGATAGGTAAAAGAGTATGTTGTTTTCATTTCCATTCATTTAATTATGAGTGATTTTTAACAACTTTTCTGTGTTTTTAACCAGTTATATTTCTTTGCTATGAACTTTTCATTCATGTAACTTTGCCTGTCTTTACTGAGGTTATTTGTTTGTTTATCAGAGCTTTTTTATATTAAGGGAATAGGCCCTTTTCTTGACATAAATGTTGCAAATACTTTCCTCATTATTTTGGTGATTTCATGTTTACTTTTCTTTGCTCAGCTGAGTGCTGCTTCCAGTTCTTTCCTCTATTAATCTTTAGTCCACTTCTCCACTGGAGGAAGATGGGTCACTTTAGATAAAATTGGAGTACTCATACATTTTTACTGCACTGTTCTGCCTCCCCTGTCATTCTGTGATGTGGGGCTATGTTCCTATCAGATATCCTCCATTTCTGCACTGGTCCTTGTGTGTCTTTCTACCCTGCAGAAATCCAAATATACTCATGCCTTTGATGTATATATTGCTGCACTGACTGGCATGCACTGACCAACAGCACTGTTGGACAAGTTCTCTGAACCATTTTTCTATACCACGAAGCAGCAAATCATCTCTATTTTATATAAAGAGTATGTACTTTCGATTCCATGAATTTCCAGAATCAGAAATGCAAGTTAATCTAAAATATCAATTCATTGTTTAAAAACAGCTTATACTTACAAGTAAGTTAGAAGTTGCTCATCAAAGAGTAACTGGCAATATCTAGCCTTGATATTCTATTCTCTTAATTACAATACACAGAAATAATAAAGGCTTTGAAGAAGTCTACTCTCTGGGATGAATTGTCAACAAATGGTAAAACAGTGAGTTGCAACTCCAAATAAGCAGAAAAACTCATATATGAAGTTATTGCATCCAATAAAAAATGATAGATTTACTAAGTTGCACAGAACTGAGTAGAGGTTTCAGTGTTGTACTAAGAGTTATGAGCTAGACATATTTTCCTTTACTTTTTATAATGGGTTAGAAGTTGATTTGTATTTACATTTTATACATAAAAACTCTAAGTTTCAGTAAGGTTAAGCAATCTGCCTTAGGTCACACAGCTGGTAAGTGCTGACATTGGATTCTAAACCAAGTCTTTGGTTTTAGTCTACCAAATAGTATTGCCTCCTAAAAGAAGTTCAGAGAAACAAGATGAATATGAGCCAAAATAATCAGAGAAGGCATCTGGGGAAAACAAAACCTGGGCTTTCAAGAATGAGTAAGATTTTAATAAGCAGAGTTGAGTAAGGGGGATGTATTGGATGGAGAAAACAGTACTAATGAAATCATGGAGGGAAGAATGAACATGGTGCATAAAGAGATGTGATTCCTATGGCTGGAAATTCATTCATATTGAGACTGTGTGAGTAACATGTAGCCAATGAAAGAGAGCCCTTGATGTCAGCAACAGAAGTGTGGAGTTGATCAGCTATAACAGATGAGGTGGGGCCATCAAATGTGTTCTGATTAACAGGGTCAAAAGTGCTGATTTCCTAAAGTGATTCACCTGGGACAGAGTTATTGTTGTTGTTCAGTTACTAAATTGCGTCTAACTCTGTGACCCCATGAACTGCAGCACACCAGGCTTCCTTCACTGTCTCCCAGAGTTTGCTCAAATACATGCCCATTGAGTCAGTGATGCTGTCTAACCATCGCTTACTCTGCCATCCCTTCTCTTCCTGCGCTCAGTCCTTCCCAGCATCAGGGTCTTTTTCAGCTCTTAGATTCAGGTGACCAAAGTATTGGATATGGAGTGTGGTTCAGAAAGCAAACTCCTGTAAATTCAAGAAGATAAGTGCGTGGCTATTGCTATAATTCAGGTAGGATGCATAGGAGGTGTGGACTAGGATGACTATTATGACAGGAAAGTTGCTGGAAGGGTATTTTATAGGTGGGAAATACAAAATAAGATGCGCCATATTGCTTTGAAAGTGCAAGTTAGTTGTTCAGTCATGTCTGACTCTTTGCTACCCCATGGACTGTCCATAGAATTCTCCAGGGAAGAATACTGTAGTGGGTGGCCCTTCACTTCTCCAGGGGATCTTCCTGACTTAGGGAATCTTAACCCGGATCTCCTGCATTACAGGCAGATTCTTTCCTGTCTGAGCCACCTGAGAAGCTATATTACTTTGGCATATTCTAAGTATTTAGTGTTCCCATTAAAAAAAATGGTTTTCAAATATGTCATAGAACCCAAAACTCAGATGTTAGCTATTTGGGGAACTCATTTTTGTGTTTTTTCTGTCAGAAGTCCTAATTAACAGAGCTTCTAACTTAATTCAGATTTGAGTGCTCATCTCAGTTTGTATTGTTTGTCTAAAGAGAGGAAAGAAATGAAGGGTGACAGAAGAAAATTATTGTCATTGACAATTACTATCAGTACCAAACCGATTTTAATTTCAACTGAGCATTGCTTTGTGTTGATTTCAGGCAAATCTGTTAGTCTGGAGATTTATGATGTTTCAAGAATTTCAGCTTCATGAGTTTGGCCCTTATTATTCTGTTATTTTCATTCTTGGCCTGTTTTCCCTCATGTTAGGAAAATGATGGCCTCAACTCCCAACATAACACCTGATCTTTCACATCTTGGGGAAAGGAGAGGACATCTCTTCCATCAGCCAACATGGAAAAGACCCTGTGACCTGACCGATTTAAGTTCATGTCAAGGATGGGATCACATAAATGAATTTAGGCCACACAAGGGAAGTAGGAATTGTTCTTAGCCCAGTGGTATAGCTAAGCAGTTCAGGATTCTGGTAGGAAAATCTTCTAGGGGAATCAATGCTGGGAGGAAACCAGAAATTATCATTCTCTGGTCTATACTTCTCTACCATTCTAGAATATGACAGAAAGTGGGACCCCCTCCAGGGCCCAAAACAGGGCTCTTGTCTAACACTTGGAAATGAATTGTCCGAGGAGACATATGTGCTGACAAAACAAGAGATTTTATTGGGAAAGGGAACCCTTGGAGAGCAGCTCTGCCAGTGGCTCGCTGTCTCAAGTTTTATGGTGATGGGATTAGTTTCCAGGTAGTCTTTAGCCAATCATTCTGACTCAGAGTCCTTCTGGGCGGTGCACACCTTGTTCAGTGAGGATGGATGCCAGTGAGAAGGATTCTGGGAGGTGGTCGGACATGTGATGTCTTCTTTTGACCTTTCTTGAACTCTTCCAGTTGGTGGTGGCTTATTAGTTCTGTGTTCCTTAGCAGGACCTCCCTCCTCTTGTAAAACAACTTAAGCAAATGGTTACATGGTGCCTGGCCAGGGTGGGTGTTTACAGTCAGTGTGCCTCCCCTAACAGTGTGACTGTCAGAGTCATGTCTGATGCCTCTTTGCTTTCTCCTTTGACACCTAACACAGAGTGCACGGTAGACTAGATATAGGTGTGTGGTTTTCTGGGTTTTTTTCTTAGTTGATTAGTCGAGTGCATGACTAAATGGAGAGCATCTCTTTGAGAGAAAAGATTTTCAGAGCGAAACGATAAAGAATGTTTATATTTAAAACGTACATAAATACTCTTAAGTGTCAATGTAGCTAAGTTTCTTTTGGAGAAAGGAGGGAGGCTGTAATTCAGAAAAAGATCTCTGTAGAGAAAACACATCTCAGTCTTACATATACAGATTTAAAACTCAAATCAAGTCTCTTAGCATGTTGCACATCTTAAATTTGCACAGTGTTATGTGTCAAATATATTTCAAGAAACATAAATAAGGTAGTAATGGAAAAAGATTCAAATCCAAGAAAATGTGGTCCAAAAATGCTCTTCCATTACGCTACTTGTCTTACATTGGGTTTCTAGAAGCAGTCCTTGGAGACAAGAATTGATGTAGATGTAGATTGATTAAGAAAGTACCAGGAGAAAACAACAGGGGGCAGAGGAAGGCTAGGGAAAGAGCCAAGCAAGGATATGATGGCTTTGTAGTTTCAGGTTTAACTTATTCTCAATGTCTTAGCCTGTTCAATCTCTTCTAACAGAATACCGTAGACCAGGTGGTTTATGAACCAGAGAAATTTATTTCTTATAGTTCTGGAGGCTGGGAAGTCCAAGACCAAGGCACTGGCAGCTCTGGTGTCTGGTGAGAACCTCTTCCTCAGAGGTTCTTTTTAACTGTGATCTCATATGGAGGAAGGGACAAGGGACAAGGGACAAAGCTCCCTGGGGTTACTTACAAGCACAGTAATCCCATTCATGAGCATCTGTCTTCATGACCTCAGCACCTCCCAAAGGCCTAGTTTGTAATAAGCTTGGGGGCTAGGATTTTAATATATGAATTTCAGGGCGAGGCACACGTATTTAGTCCATAGCATATGAAGGTTGTTTAGAGCTGTCCCATTTGACCCAAGATTGCTAGACATTCATCCTCCCTTTTCACCTTCCCTAGAGGAATGTACATTATCTTGCACTTCTTGCTGTTTGCAAAATGAGTGCAAGATTATGCCTCCGAGGAGTCTCAGGGGAAATAATTAGAAATAGACAACAGAATCTGGATGATGGGTATACAGTAAAGGCTATGGAGACCTGATGTATCTTGGTGGAGCAGACACTCTGCCACCTACTACCTTGCTGATAAAGAGGCCAGTACATCAGTCAGTGTGGGTGTGAGGAGCAACGACTCACAGTCCAGGCCATCAGAAGTTAAACAGGGCTTTGACACTTGGGCAAATTTCTTAATTTATATGTGTCTTACTTTCCATTTATAGAACACATGTGATAATTCTATTACCTAAGCTCATTATGTTGTTTTGAGGGTTAAATGAATATAATGTTTATATATCTAGTCCAACCTAGACAGCATATTAAAAAACAGAGACATTACTTTGCCAACAAGGGTCCATCTAGTCAAAGCCATGGTTTTTCCAGTAGTCATGTCTGGATGTGAGAGTTGGACCATAAAGAAGGCTGAGCACTGAAGAACTGATACTTTTTAACTGTAGTATTGGAGAAGATTCTTGAGAGTTCTTTGGACTGCAAGGAGATCATACCAGTCAATCCTAAAGGAAATCAGTCCTGAATATTCATTGGAAGGACTAATGCTGAAACTGAAACTCCAATATTTTGGCTACCTGATGCAAAGAACTGACTCCTTAGAAAAGACCCTGATGCTGGGAAAGATTGAAGGCAGGAGGAGAAGGGGATGACAGAGGATGACTCAGTGGACATGAGTTGAGCAAGCTCCAGGAGTTAGTGATGGACAGGGAAGCCTGGTGTGCTGTAGTCCATGGGGTTGCAAAGAATGGGACACGACTGAACGACTTAACTGAGCTGAGTCTCTATATAAACATGAGTCTTAGAGCCTGATAAAAAGTAAACACTAGTGTGTTTACAGGACCTGTTTAAAGTCCTGTCACACTGCAGGACACAATTAATGGCACAGCCAGGAAATGAACTTGGTCTCCAAACCTCCAGGTCATTCCACTACTCTTTGCTGGCCATATAGCAAATTTATAAATTAAATAAAAATTTAAATAAACTAATTTTAAATTTATAAAATTAATTTTATAGTTAATTTAAATTTTCTTAGGGTAGCTTGGTGGTCTCTAGTTTATTAAAAATCTCAGTTAACGAAATATTAATATATAACTATAAGATCATGGCATCCAATCCCATCACTTCATGGGAAATAGATGGGGAAACAGTGGAAACAGTGTCAGACTTTATTTTGGGGGGCTCTAAAATCACTGCAGATGGTGACTGCAGCCGTGAAATTAAAAGACGCTTATTCCTTGGAAGAAAAGTTATGACCAACCTAGATAGTATATTCGAAAGCAGAGACATTACTTTGCCAACTAAGGTCTGTCTAGTCAAGGCTATGGTTTTTCCTGTGGTCATGTATGGATGTGAGAGTTGGACTGTGAAGAAGGCTGAGTGCTGAAGAATTGATGGTTTGGAACTGTGGTGTTGGAGAAGACTCTTGAGAGTCCCCTGGACTGCAAGGAGATCCAACCAGTCATTTCTGAAGGAGATCAGCTCTGAGATTTCTTTGGAAGGAATGATGCTAAAGCTGAAACTCCAGTACTTTGGCCACCTCATGCGAAGAGTTGACTCATTGGAAAAGACTCTGATGCTGGGAGGGATTGGGGGCATTACTCCTTGGAAGAAAAGTTATGACCAACCTAGATAGTATATTCAAAAGCAGAGATATTACTTTGTCCTAAGGTCTGTCTAGTCAAGGCTATGGTTTTTCCTGTGGCCATGTATGGATGTGAGAGTTGGACTGTGAAGAAGGCTGAGCGCTGAAGAATTGATGCTTTTGAACTGTGGTGTTGGAGAAGACTCTTGAGAGTCCCTTGGACTGCAAGGAGATCCAACCAGTCCATTCTGAAGGAGATCAGCCCTGGGATTTCTTTGGAAGGAATGATGCTAAAGCTGAAACTCCAGTACTTTGGCCACCTCACATGAAGAGTTGACTCATTGGAAAACACTCTGATGCTGGGAGGGATTGGGGGCAGGAGGAGAAGGGCACGACAGAGGATGAGATGGCTGGATGGCATCACAGACTCGATGAACATGAGTCTGAGTGAACTCCGGGAGATGGTGATGGACAGGGAGGCCTGGCGTGCTGCGATTCATGGGGTCGTGAAGAGTTGGACACGACTGAGCGACTGAACTGAACTGAACAAACTCTAGAAAGGAAAAACAAAAACAAACAAACAAAAACAGAAAAGAAAGACATGTTGGGTGCTATGATAGCTTCTTTCTTCCAAAATATTGGAAACATCTTATGGAAAAACCCAAACAAATCTTTTGGCCAACGCAGTACTTTCTTCTGATCACCGTTGCCTAGTCTTGCAAACCTATTATCTTCTCTCCATTTGCTTTTAACCTCTTTTCCTGCACTTCTGCTCTCATTATCTGTTTATTGCTGTCTCTAAAGCACTGTTCTGTAGAAGGCTATTATTTGGTTTCTCAATTTCCTTAACTTGCAATATCCCTTTTTATATCATAGTTTTGTTATATGACCATCTAAACTTTGTTTTGGAGAAGGCAATGGCACCCCACTCCCATACTCTTGCCTGGAAAATCCCATGGACGAAGGAGCCTGGTAGGCTGCAGTCCATGGGGTCTCCAAGAGTCTGACATGACTGAGTGACTTCCCTTTCACTTTTCACTTTCATGCATTGGAGAAGGAAATGGCAACTCACTCCAGTGTTCTTGCAGAGAATCCCAGGGACAGAGGAGCCTGGTGGGCTGCCATCTATGGGGTCGCACAGAGTCGGACACAACTGAAGGGACTTAGCAGCAGCAGCAGCAGCAAACTTTGTTTTACTGAAGTTATGTTAGATCCTTCTACATTGCTAAGAATTTGAAAGGCATCTCATTAGGTAACAGCATTTAAATTTTACTAGTTTCTAAATTCAGACTTATACTCACTGATTCCTTGTTTGCTTTCCTTTCCCGTTTTTATCTTTTTTCCTCTTTTCTTCTTCTTTCCTTTTCTTTCCCCCATCTTTTATCTCTTAACTCCCTCGTCTGTCTCCTCCTTCTTCTCAGTGCTGTGTTTGTACAGCTATCATTCCAATTTTCACGATGCTTATGCTGACCATAAGCAATATTTTCCAGATCCTGAACCTTGTCTCCAAAGTCTATTTTCCTCTAGGCTATCAGCTGAAATTGGCAATTGTGTTCTATTTAGTTTCCTGTAGTTTGAGAGTCTGGCAAGAAAAGAAAGTGCCAAGTGGCTCTAAGCACAATGTTTTTAAGAAAACATCAATGAAAAATTTGCATTTATCTTTGTTGTTTATAAATAACAAATTGCTATTTTTGTAGGTTTGTTTTCAGAACCTAGAGTTCCTTGTGTAAAAATATGTTTTCAAGACATTCTTTGTCTTTAGGGACAACTGCCACAATAATCAAACAATGTTCCTTTCCTCAAGACATCATTCATTACTTTATTCTTGTTATAATATGATAGATCAGCTTTGACAGGGCATAATAGTCCTCATTTTATTTTAATAAGATTGCTTTTATCAAGAAATCAATGCAATTATAGAACAATTCAAATGCATTTGAAAACCATATCAAACTTCACATGCTCTCCAACTACACAGAGTCAGCATACTCCATGTTTGATTTGAAGATTCAAAATATAACTGGCTCCTAAAATCATTAAGTGCAACTGGGTTCACTAAACAATAAGATGTCTGATTCTAGAGGGGTTGAATCTGAAAAATCAAGATATAGATGGCAATGTGGTAGAGTGGGGAGGTAGCAGGCATAGGGGAAACTGCACAGTAACTAGAATTGGACAGGACTGATCTTGAGTCTGAACTTGGCCAAATCTTAGCTACTGAATCATGTGCAATTGACATATCTTGCCAAGTTTCGAATTTTCAGTCTGTACAATGGGAACATTTCCAGTTTTCTCTTCTTCTTTCTTTCAGTCACACAGCTGGTATACACTGAAAGGCTACTGCATGCCACAGGCATCTAGACACCAGGGTAAAGCAGGAAACGAGACAGCTACCTGAACATCCTCCATTTATGGTGCTTACTTTCTAGTGTTGGTGCTAGGTATTTTAACCAAGATCAAATACATGAATAATTTCAGATGGTTGTAAATACTCATGAAGAAAACAAAAAGAAATTGGAGAGTTGGCATTAAAGTAGCTGCTGGAGTTGTAGAAAGACCCGACACAGACATGAACTTGGCCTGGTCAAGGGACAGAAACACGGGTGCTGCTGCAGTGCCTTACATGGGTGGAGGGTGGGGCAAGAGATGACGTCAAGGAAGGAAGCAGAGGCCAGACTATGCGGACGAAGATAAGAAACTGGAACTTCATTCCATTACAGTGGGGTCTTCACTGGGGAGCGATAGAATCAGGTTTGAGCTCTAGATTACTTTGGCTG
Source organism: Madoqua kirkii (assembly GCA_006408675.1). Classification (NCBI taxonomy): domain Eukaryota; kingdom Metazoa; phylum Chordata; class Mammalia; order Artiodactyla; family Bovidae; genus Madoqua; species Madoqua kirkii. The sequence goes on along the minus strand of SJYC01013362.1, from coordinate 612 downwards.
CTGGGTGGAAAATGTACTGCAAAAAGGAGAGTGTTGGCAAAAATACCCGTTACGAGGTGGGTACCATGATCCTGGAGAGACCAAAATGGCTGAAGTTAAACTCTGGACATTGGAGGTGATGGGAAGTAGTTATTTTCAGCAAGTAGTTAGAGATGAAATCAATAAAACTGGCTGAGGGCTTGGATGTGGCGATGAGAAAAAGAGCAGCAACCAGGTGTGGCTCCTGGGTTTTTGGCCTAAGAAACTGGGTAGAAGGAGGTGTTATTTACCAGGAAGAGAATAAAGGAGGAAGGGATAGGGTGGGGTGGGAAGAGAATGGGCTTGGAGCAAATGCTTTGCCATTAGGTTTCATCACAAAAATTTATAGTGATCTTCACATATGAATTTCCTGAAAATTTTGCAGCTTTTCAAATTATATTAATAGTTTTTTCTACATCCCCACTTCGACAATCACTTAAGTAGAGCAAATATTATTTTTTATTATTTATCTGACATACATATAAATTAATATCTTTCTTTTGGGGAGAATCATTTGGTTTTTCTATATATAAAATAATATCACCAGGAATAAGAGGAAGTTTGATCTTTTTCTTTTCAATGCTTATGCAGTTA
>SJYC01013361.1:0-12263 GCA_006408675.1 Madoqua kirkii | reverse complement strand
ATTTTATAGCTAATGGTTTAACAGATTGCAAATTATAATAATAGGTTTCATCTTTCTGGCTCTTTTGTGGATAGTTATATATATGACATTATTATGGTTGCTGTTTATTTGTGCCCCCAGGAGACCATTTTTAAAGGAAACGTAATTATGTTTCTATCCTTTATGATCCAGAGGTTATTACAAAAATTTTTATTCTTTTCTTGGAGCAGATCTTTGACTTATGGTCTCATCATCCAAGAGAAACTGCATTTCAAAACTGAAAAGAAGCCTAAAACAAAATCATGACTATAAAGTATTAATCGACTTAAAAGATACCATGTTATTTTAATGTCATCAGCACCTTCTCTGATTCTTAAAGTTTGGTTTTAGACAGTCATGAAGAGTTTGATAACACTCTAGTCTACCTAGTACAAACTTATGTCTATTGTTCCAGCATCCCAACTGGTTTAGCATTTGTCCTGGAATTTTCATTTCAACAGAATTGTTATTTTTGTGGTTGTTGTTAACATCACAGTGCATTAATATTTGCATTGTAATAATATTTGTTATTAGCATTTTCATTTAAATAAGCCCATATTATAATACTTACTATTATATTCTGCATTCTTCCAGGTTCGGCCATGGTCTGGTCTGTTCACATGTAAGATATACTAGCAGAAAAAGAGGATTTATTTAGAATGGGACTAAACCTGAAAGCAGACCACTGACAACCTTCCTGTCTTTTAGAAAAACCCTTCGCCATATTAAAATCAATCCCTTTCAAATATAGAATGAAGGGTACTCCATGATGAAATGCATAGGGTACATAAGCAGCCAGGGGGAGATAATGCCTTCTAGTCTTAGTGGAAGTATGAAGTAGGAAACCCCCTTTTGTTACAGCATTCAACCAGTAAAGGTCAAAGTCTAAAATGCATGAAGTATTTAAACCTTAAAAGTTATTGCAATTCTTCTACGATTCTGTTACACATTAAGTATTTTAGACTCAGACCAAAAGGCGTATGGAGAAAAGGGACAAACATAGAGAAAGTTTCTCATGAAGAAAACCTGAGAATATGAACGAACATCAGAGGGTGGGTTGCAGTTTTTTAAGTACATAAGTTCCATATTAGACCACGTTATGAAACTTTTAAAAACAACTAGATTTGTATATATTGAGGTAAGAAAAAAAAATCTTGCAAGTTATGTTATTAAATGAAAAAGCAAGGCAGCAAAAAGCAATATAGATTCCAGAATGATATTTATGATGAACAAAGTAACAACCGCATACATGCGTCAGTGTGTACATGTGATATGTATATGTAAGCATCTCGCAGATAAACCCCTGGAAGCAGCCCGGCACAACTGGCTTTGACCTTTAGATAGAGAAATGAGTGGTACTCTTTCTGTAGCTATGTTGTTTGAGATATTAACAGAGAAAATAGAAACACGTCTATTGTGTATGATCTTTAAAAACTAAACACAGAATAAAGAAAAGCCACTCTGTGCGAGCGTTCTAAGTCGCTTCAGTCATGTCTGACTCTGTTGTAGCCTGCCAGGGTCCTATGTCCGTGAGATTCTCCAGGAAATAATACGGGAGTGGGTTGTCACGCCCTTCTCGTGAGAATCTTCCCCACCCAGGGACTGAACCCAAGTCTCTTATGTCTTCCGCATTGGCAGGTGGGTTCTTCACTCTGGCCCCACTTGGAAAGCTACTAACCATGGTCATCAACCAATGTTCTTAACATGAAGTATCACTCAGGTTCAGCAACATGAAGTGACCACAAAGGGACTTCCAAAGCCTCCAAAGTCTCCAAGAGAGGTTTCTCTTTTGTTGTTGTTTTTGTTTGGTTGGTTGGTTTTTATCTAGCAGAGTTTTAACCTCAGAGCTGGTGTAAGCTCTGAGGTTAAAACTCAGACCTCAGCTCTGACCTCTGGTGTGAGAACTTATAGGGGATCGCCAAAACACTGCCTCCCTAGCACATTCTCTAAATCACCCCTACACTTTTGTAATGAAATCTGATTCCATTCAACCAGATATTCAGCCATAAAAAAGATCCAGAAGTTTAAAAACATGAATGTTCATTCGTGTGAAGTGTTATACTAAACACAATATTATTCTGTAACATGCAAAAAACAAGGTAGGGTAAAATACGATAATAACTATTTAATTTTGGAATCAAATAAATGGCCTTGTCCCTGTATTAGTAGCAAGGTCATTCACACAATTATAGTCAAGGGCAACTAATGGAAGTTTGAGGTCAACACATAACTGAAAACAATTGGTAGACTACTTAAAGATATGCAAAATTCATTTATACTTAGGTCCTCTATGAAAACTATCTAAAAATAGCAATAGGGAGTTGTAAGTGTGTGGGGAGATGGTATTTGAGAATGATGTGGTCCTAAAGCTTATGCCTAACATTAGCAGGCTCCTGAGAATGCATTTTAACTGTAATAAGCAATAGAAAATTAAAAATATAAATATGGAGAACAGAATATGAAGTCATTCAACATGCATTTATTGGGTTCTTACACTGTACTAGACTCTGTCCCAGGGGTTGAACAAAATAGTGGGAAAAACTGACCCAAATCCTTGCCATCAGGAGGCTTATGTTCTAATGAACAGGTTCTCCATAATTTCACCACTTACACAGAACTAAAATTTATAGTTTGGGCTTTAGTATGTATTTATTCACAAAAGTAAAACCATGATGTGAATATTTTATACTTAAAATATAATGTAGCTACAGTTTCCACATGATTAAATACTTTTCAATAGCATTATTTATCATCATGGTTATCTTTTATTTGAAAAAAATATTATTAAAATAACTGTCACATTTAAATAATTCCTCAAAGAAACTCATTCTCTCAGGAACCAGAAAATAAAATACTCTTCATTTTATAGCTGGGAAATTTGCTAATATGCAGAGTTAAAAGTAGAAATGAAGCTCCATCTCCAAGCTCCTGAAACTGTCCATAAGACTTTATTCTCGGCCTGGTGACTCTGGCATGTACCCCAAGTTGTCTACTCAATATCTGATCTCCTTTCCTACTAAGAGAACCCCAGTTGCATTTGAAGTGAAAACATGACCGGGTGAAAACTACATTTCCCAGCATCCATTGCAGCCAATTTGAGTCAATGAAATGGGAGCTGCAGGTACTGCCTGGGTTTCATGAATGTTGGTGTGTGCCTTCCTGTTTCTCCTTCTTGCTTGGATGGGTGAGGTTGGAGGAGCCATCCTGTATGAGCCAAGTACGAGGCCATAAAACTGAGGAGGGCAAAATGCAAAAACAAAGGAGCCTGCAACAGTAATAATGTAGCAGATTCTTCGTATGAATCTTTACTTGACTACATACTATTTTTGATAGAAAAAAAAAAATAAACTCTTCTTTGTTTAAGCGGTAGTTTTTCAGGGTTTTGTGTTTTTTTTAATCAATTGAGTGGCTATCCTAATTGAAAGCATATCCCAATGCAGTCTTTAGTAAATCAAAAAGTTAGAAAAACAGCATTTTTGTCAATTATTTATATCAGTTTTGTTCTTAAATTTTGCTGCTCAGAATAGAAAACTGCCTGCCTAGCGCTGTCTCAGCATCTTTGACATGGTACCCATCCTTCCCCCCAAATCCTTGTCCACTGTGTTTTCTATATCTCATTCACCACCAGAGGCAAATTCTTTCCCAACCTCCTGAGCATTCAAAACCTTGAGGTGATTGTGTATTTATATTATGCTTCAGAAAGTCACCATTGTTTCGCCTCTAGATTTAACTCCAGAAGATTCTGTTTGTCTTTATCACTGTGTACTCATAGCAGAACATTCCGACCTATCTAGAATGAACATCAGATTTCTATCTGACAAGTTGTTCAACCATTGCCCAAGACAAGGGATCTGGCATACTGGTTCAGAACTAACACTTTATGGTGGGAATCGGATACCATGTGACATCCTCCTGATCGTGGAGACAGTTTCCTTGCCTCAGAATTTTGCCCCATACTTTTGGTTTTTCCTCTCTTCCACTAATGAGGCTCTATAGAAAGGGGTCAATGGGAAAAAATTACAAGAAGAGATAGAACAAAAAAGATGGTTGGTCCTTAGCCAACAATCAAGATCTTAAATAGTGGTGAGGTAATTTATTGAAATATTAAATGTGTTTGTGCTCTTTCTGTTTTTTACCTCCTTGCACCTCCCCTCAATACAAATCCCTTTTTTCTGAGATTTGAAAGTTTTGCTCTGTAGAAAGTGGAAGCATTTTATTTCTGCTCTATTACTCAATGCTACTCTCTTCTCTGCCACTTTGCTGACTTCCTTTTGAACAATAGAGGTACTTCCTGTCTTTTATAGAAGTGTAAATGTTGAAAGTAGGTGGGTATCACAAAGAGAAGGAGCTTCCCTGTGGCTCAGTGGTTAAAAGACTCTGCCTGCCAATGAAGGAGACATGGGTTTGATCCCTGGGTTGGGAAGATCTCCTGGAGGAGGAAATGGCAACCCACTCCAGTATTCTTATCTAGGAAACCCCATGGACAGAGAGCCTGGTGGGCTACAGTTCATGGGGTCACAAAAGAGTCAGACATAACTTAGCGATTAAACACCAAACACGCAAAGAGAATGGAGAAAGGATTTGGCCTTTGAAGTCCTCCAGAGGGAGAGATTTCCCAACAGGTAAGATAAAGGTGTGTGTATCTGTCCTGTGAGTAACCTGATGAGTAGTTGGACCTCACAGCAAAGATACCACAACTTCACCGGGGAGTTCCAGAGCCACGTATGGCCATAAGCGGTAGAGTCCCCAGACATGAAGGTGATACAGCCAGGCTAGATGATGGATACATTTGTACTCAGGACAGGGACCTCCCCTCTATTTCTGACACAATAAAGACACCAGCATCTTTCCAAGGCGAGGATGGGGCTCAAGGAAAAAAACTCTCAAAATGACCAAGGTTTTAATTCTTGCCAGACCAGTGGTTGAAATCAAATATAAGTTGACTTAAACCAGACATTCCTGTCGTGGTCTGGGTGCGGGTTGGAAAAGAATTTCCAGACATGAAACAGAATGAGAGGGAAGTAAAGCTTATTTGAGTGGGAGATGCTGTTAGAACAGCAGGCCAGCTCAAGGGAGAATCAACACTGAACAGGGGTCCTTAGTCCACTTTTATACCCAGGGTACAAGGAGTGGGATAGGGTCCTATAGATCATTTGTTAATTGGATGAGGCACTTATACTGGGTGGGGGAAGAGTAGGGAAAATCCCTTCTCCCTCTGGTGTAGGAAGGGAGACAAGGTGTACTGTTCCATTTATAGTTACAACATGGGGGAGGGAAGGACAATAAAGGTCTGGTCTTCCTTCCTGCAAATTCCAAGACCCTCCTTGGTTTTATCTGCTCTTTCGTCCTTGGGTCACCATAATTCCTTCTTGCCTGACTTAGACAGAGATTCTCACCTACTATATCATCTCTAGAGGAAATGAAAGATCTGCAAATACAAATCTTACAAATCTATGTCTTTTATTGAGGTTTCTAGCCAGCCATCAGGATGGAAAACAGATACATTGGTCATAAAATATGATTTGTTTCACAGATTAGAATTAAGAATCTTGAGATGGAGAAAGAAGGGGAATTGAGAAAAAAACTGACTCTGCCTCATCTGGAAATTTTTTTTAAGTGATTTGAACTAAATGCATTTGGTAGCATATAAAACAATGTCCATTGTATCTGTTATTATTTCACATATATGATGGGACAAGAAACAGGAAGAAAAAAAATTAAGCCTCTAGAATCAAGTTCATGGCCTTTTAAAAACTGAATGTGCATTAAATGTTATGTATGTGCGTGTGGGTTTAACTGTGTGTATCCAATTAACTTGATCTCATTTCCATTGTAAAATGTTTTATTTTAATGAAGTGTTGTTGCTAACAAATTAATTAGAAGTGAAATGAAATTTGATTTGGAGCAAGTCTTCCTTTTTGGCTTGTTTGATGTGCTTGGTTTGTTTGCTGTGTGGCTGGAAATACTGGCCCATTTTGTCTCTCCTGGTACCCACCCAACACCAACCTCCTTCAGCTGCCCTTTAGTAATAGTGATCTGTGTCTTACGATGCCCACCGGCTGGTAACTACAGAAACCAGTGCAGGGATCAACAACTATCAAAACCCTCTCAAATGTGACTACGGTTCTGAGACTTTCTAAACCTAGAATTTCCCTTAGAAACTGTCCGAATCATGATCTGCATTTCCTGGGTGAGAGTCCAAGACGATACTTGGCAAAAGTCCTAGTTAAATCATGTCGTTTGAGACCAGCTTGTAGACAGTCTGTAGCTCAGAGCCACAGCTGTTTCATTTCTAAGATAAAAAATCGCACCACCATGGGCAAGAGAAACTAAGTTAACGTTTATCCAGAAAGAGCTAGAGGGACTTCCCTGGCAGTCCAGTGGTTGAGACTCTGTGTTTCCACTGCAGGGGCGTGGGTTTGATCCTTGGTCATGGAACCAAGACATCCCTCCCCCCACCCCCCACAACCATGCTGTGTGGCCAAAAAAGAAGAAGAAGAAGGAAGAGCTAGAATTTTTGCATTAGGTATCTGATAAAAGTTGGGAGCAGAATTTAAAATCTTATGGTGCTACACCCTGACAGGTTCTTTGAGGCTAGAACCAGAGTTTACATCAAAAATAACTAGACACAAATGCAAAGTGTTTGAAATGGAAGGAAACTCTTAAGGATGAAGGCAGGAATAAGATGAATATTTTCTGAGTTGGTGAATAATCCTTTTAGTAAGGATACTCTTGGAAAGATATGGTATGATTTTCAACGCCTTCAGCTTAACTCATGGGAAAAGACCCTGAGGCTGGGAAAGATTGAAAGTAGGAGGAGAAGGAGGTGACAGAGGATGAGATGGTTGGATGGCATTATCAACTTAGTGCACATGAGTTTGAGCAAACTCCGGGAGGTAGTCAAGGACAGGGAGGCCTGGCATGATGCAGTCCACAGGGTCGCAAAGAGTCAGACATGACTGAGCAACTGAACAACAGGCTAGCTAGACTGTGATAACCTTCAAAGCCTATCTATCTATCTACACACACATTCACATACATATATACATATACAGAAATACATAACTAAGAGTATATAAAACGTTCTTCAAAGCCTATCTATCTATACACACACTCACATACACATATATACATATATACAAATAAATAAGAGTATATAAAACATTCTTCAAAGCCTATCTATCTATACACACACTCACATACACATATATACATATATACAAATAAATAAGAGTATATAAAACATTCTTCAAAGCCTATCTATCTATACACACACTCACATACACATATATACATATATACAAATAAATAAGAGTATATAAAACATTCTTCAAAGCCTATCTATCTATACACACACTCACATACACATATATACATATATACAAATAAATAAGAGTATATAAAACATTCTTCAAAGCCTATCTATCTATACACACACTCACATACACATATATACATATATACAAATAAATAAGAGTATATAAAACATTCTTCAAAGCCTATCTATCTATACACACACTCACATACACATATATACATATATACAAATAAATAAGAGTATATAAAACATTCTTCAAAGCCTATCTATCTATACACACACTCACATACACATATATACATATATACAAATAAATAAGAGTATATAAAACATTCTTCAAAGCCTATCTATCTATACACACACTCACATACACATATATACATATATACAAATAAATAAGAGTATATAAAACATTCTTCAAAGCCTATCTATCTATACACACACTCACATACACATATATACATATATACAAATAAATAAGAGTATATAAAACATTCTTCAAAGCCTATCTATCTATACACACACTCACATACACATATATACATATATACAAATAAATAAGAGTATATAAAACATTCTTCAAAGCCTATCTATCTATACACACACTCACATACATATATATACATATATACAAATAAATAAGAGTATATAAAACATTCTTCAAAGCCTATCTATCTATACACACACTCACCCATATGTATATATATATATACAAATACATAAAAGTATATAAAATATTCTTCAAAGTTTATGTGTGTGTGTGTGTGTGTGTGTGTGTGTGTGTGTGTGTTCTAAATCCCTCAGAGTTTTACTTTTTTCTGGGTCAAAGGGAGAAAGAGTAAATAGTTAACTATTTACTATAACAAGAAAGAGTAAATAGAAATAGGAAATAGTTAATCTGATTTTAGGTCTGAGATTTGTATACAGCACTTCAGCAAAGAGGATTATTTCCAGCATCGTTAAGCTAATTAGTGGGCCTTGGTGAGGGCAGGGGTGCCAAGGGCAGGGACTGAGAGGCAGCAGGAAAGACCCTGCAGAGGTCCTGGATCACGCGGGCCCTGGGCTGCTTTGCTCGTGGGCAGGCCCGGCCACTGTGCCATTGTTTCTGTGGCTGACGCAGTCACTTGAGTTGGAGGTTGATAATTAAACTTATGTGAATTATTCTCTTTTACTATGAAAGGCAATTCTAAATTATTCCACCTTGGAAGCCACATCAAAGACAGGAAAATAGAAAGATACCTTAGGTAATGTCTAAACTAAGCATTTATTTGGGGAGATAGGAGGGCTACAAGAACATGGACTGGGCGAGGCAAAGAGAAGGTTTATCCTCAAGTGCCCACCCGAACTTCTCTTGTGTGCCAGCTTCTATTAATCTTTACCTCCCACTCTCATTACATACAACCCACTTTCCACAGGATGTCTGCTTTGTCTCCATCACGCTACTTTCTTTTGATAAATCAAATAATTTCCTTCCTGCTTCCCCCTCCCAAATCCGTAGAGCTTAATCCAATGGAACCGATCTAGTGATAGGGGTGATGATTTCAATCTTCAAGCGTGATAAACATCCAAATGTCAACTGGATATTTCTATCCTACTCTTTCCGCTTTGTAGAAGAGTTCGTAAATCAATAGGGAGAAAACCTTACCATACAAGAGCAAATACAGCATCATGAAATAAGCTTACATACAACAATCCTTTCATTTCTGAGAGATCATTTTCATTTGGGGCTTTTATTTATTTTTATTTTTTATTTACTGAGGTATAGTTGACTTAGTTTCAGGTATACAACATAATGATTCTATACTTTTATAGATTAAACATCAGACCAAGTTATTATAAAATATTGACTATATTCCCTAAGTTGTACATTACACTCCTGTGACTCATTTGGGGCTTTTAATCTCTTTCTTTGAATTGAACCCTTTCTCGTGGGGAAAATTCAGTGTGATATTCTTTGCCTCAAAGGTATTTCGTTGGTTGGATGAGATTTTTTTTCCTGAGGTATGTTTTCACCCTTCTGGCTTTTTATAGTAGGATAAGCACAATGATCTCATTCTCTCCAGTTGATAATAATGACATACTTTTTATAACTTGAAAAGGCATCTGCTTATTGATATGGGAGTTAAAATTAACTATAACGTAAGAGTTAGCCATTGCATGCCTCCCCTATCTCATGGAGCGAAATAAATAGGGTGGAAAACATGTGAACTTGCTGTTAAGTCTTTGTAAATGATAATCTGTGTTCCTGTAGGGACTTTTATCTTCCTTTTATGCTATATTTCACAGCCAAAAAATTAAACAAAGAACACAGTTTTTCTGAACATAGTCCTTTCTAAATAATGCTAAAATGAAGAGCAAATAAATTCTGTAATGAAGTGGTCACACTGAATTCATAATCATAAACATTTGATATGTTAATAAAAATGTGATAATTGGCAAGCTGCTCTTTCCCTGTGAAGATGACATATTATCTCCACATTTCCTGAGGGACCCTATTCTGCTTAAAAATTACAAGAATACCATTAAGGCTGTTTTGAATTTCAATCCCAAACAAAAGGAAGAAAAATATATGAAATTAAGGTGCCTGACTAAATAAGAAACCTGGAGACTGAATAATTATAATGATTGTATGCAGTAGCACTGATATTTATAAACTGATTTATGAAATGACTTAATTCAATGGATATGATAATGGTACATTTAACATGTGTTCTTTTGATGATGAGTTAAAGCTGGAATGATGGTGGATGGTAAATGGTGATAAATTCCCTCATGAAACGAGGACAGGGCTTTGCACGGGGTTGCAATTGTCTATTCACCTATCTGTCTCCCTGACTAAGTGAAAATAGAGTTTGTAGTCTCATAGGACTACATAGTTTTTTTCTTTAATCTCTTTTTTGTTTTCAACCTCAGTATCCAGCACATTGCCTGACATATAAAGGCACTGGATAAATGTTTATTGTTATTCAGATTATAGACACTGGTGAAAGAAGGCCAATCCTATAATTCTGAAAAAAAATTAATATTGTGCCTCTCCTATTATAAAAATGCAAATGCCATGTGGGAGGCGGGGATCATGCATTTAGTCTCAGCACTGAGCATGTTAGAATAACAGATAATTGATGCTATTTGAGAGGTTTCCATCACCCTCTCCCTGGCCCATCTCTCCACTGGCCTGGTGTGCAGGGGTGGACCCTGGCGGGGATGACAGGATGCAGAGGATAGCACTGGACCACTGGGGTGCTGAGCTGCAAAGGTGCAAGGGTTCTAACAGGCTGGGAGGTTAAAGGTGAGTTTCAGCAGCTGCTTGATGGCAATTACATCCAGACTTAGCCACCTGTCCAGAAGGTGAGGAGGAAGACATCCCCGTCACCACTTCCAGAGTAAGGCAAACACGAGGGGTACCTGGGAATCAGGGACAGAGAAAGGAGAGGCGGAGTCGCCAAGCTTCACCTCAGAGCAAGAAGGACCCTGTAACTGGAACATTCATTCAAGAAATGTTTTCTTGAATCTTATTGTCAAATGTTTTGGGAATGAGTCACATAAGCTGCTACCCTCAATGTACAAAGAATTTAGTTTGGAAGGCGAGGGCCATGTCTGAATAATCACACAGCAGGGCAGGTGGTGATCTCTGCCACGTGAGGGACTCAAGGCTCAAGGTTCAGGAGCAGAGAGCTTGGCAAGCTCTCCCACCTTTGGCTGAGCTCAGGCCTGGTGACCTTCTCACCCTTCTCCGCCCTGGAGTCACAGAAATGCAAGCTTTGTTCATAGTCAAGTTTTTCGAGTCCAGCTCCTGCAGAAAACCATGTGGCCATTCTTCACTTATTCTCAGATGGGTTAAACCCTGTACCATGACCTGTAAGCCTCAAGGCTCTGCATAATCAGGCCTTCATGGATCTAATCTGTAGTCACTGCCCAGCCACAGCTGCATTTCCAGGTTTCAACAGCACTTAATCTTCTTAAATTTATATCTATTGATTTTTAATTGAAGGGCAATTTCTCTATGATACTGTGTTGGTTTCTGCCAAACATCAGCATGAATCAGCCACAAGTATAACTATGTTCCTTCTCTCTTGAAACTCCCACCACCTCCCTCCCCATCCTACTCCTCTAACTTGTTACAGAGCCCCGGTTTGAGTTCTAAAAAGGAATACCTTTGAGTCCGTTCTAATGAGGTGGATGAACCTAGAGCCTATAATGTACTTAATCTTAATTCCTTTGTCTCTCTCTCCTTCTCTCTCACACACCCATCCACCCACCCACCCACACACACACACACACACACACACACACACACGTACACAGTTTTCTATTCCACTTGTACAATATTTCTGGCAGTCATGCTCCTCTCCACGCTCGGTACCCAGTTAATCCTGCCCTTTCAGTGTTCTCTCTGCCATCACGACCCTGTTCAAGCTGCAAACTCTTATCTGTACTATGGCTTTCACTGCCCCATATCCAATTGCTTCCCTATTATCAGGATTTTCTGCAGCAGGCAGAGTGTTCTCCATTTTTATAATAAAAATAACAGCTCTTTTCGCTTCTTTAATTAAAATTCTGCCATAATCAAAGCCAGATTCCTCTCCGTGACCCCCGAGTCACTGCATGAGCCGCCTTCTTTCTTTCTCCAGCCCCACTACATGAATCACTGTTTCCCTCCGACCCAACTGTGCTCTGCCCACACAAGCCTTCTCTTGGTTTCTCAAACTCTCTGAACTTGGTCTGATCTCAGGGACCCACACACACCTCATCTGCCTGGAACATTCTTCTCCCAGAAGTTCTGATGGTTTTTCTGTTTACCGGGGTTTCAGCACAAATGCCAGCTCCTTGGAAAGGCCTTTTTCTAATCAGCCCAATGAAAGTAGTTCTTCAGTTCTGTTCTTAACACATGGTGCTCTGTATTATCTTCCTGCCACTCCTCATTATC